>LOJH01056545.1:0-11688 GCA_001685095.1 Ellobius talpinus | reverse complement strand
ATTAAGCTCTCTCAGGTTTTACATGGAGTTCGTTACCACGTTGGAGCGCCAAACAGGGAAATTAGGGCAGGAACCCAAGCAGGAACTGATACAGAGTCCGTGGGGGACTGTTGCTTACTGGCTTGCTCTCCATGGCTTGCTCAGCTTGCTTTTTTATAGTACCCAGGACCACTAGCCCAGGGGTGACCTCACCACAATGGGATGGGCCCTCCCACATCAATACCTAATTTAAAAAATGGCAAGTATTCTTTTCACTTTAACTTGCATCCAATTTGATGGTATTTTGCATTTTGTGTTTACACATAGGTGCATTGGTTCATTTTATTTTCTTATAATATTTTGTCAAGTTTTTATTTCACCATTATGCAGGCTTTATAAAAGACATTGAGAAAGTATTTTTCTCCTTATTCTCTGGTAGAATTTGTATATAATTTTTCATTATTTAATATTTGATATAATTTAGTAGTAAAACAATCTGTACTTGAGTCTTCTTTATTGAATGGACTTGGGTATTTGATTCTATAAATTATGAATTATATTAGATTTGGTACTATTTAGATTTTCTACCTTTTATGGGTCAGTTTTGGTAACTTTTGTTTCTCAAGAAATATGTTCATTTCATTTGTTTGATTTGCTTGCATAAATTTTTCATGTTCTCTCTCTCTTTCTCTTTATCCTGTTCTCTCATCTAGAAGGCTCATGACCCACTTAACTTTTTCTTTGGAGTGTAACAATTCATTTACAGCCTATTATGATGACATTCCCCCCATATTCCCCTCTGGTGTCTTTTCTTCTTTACAGAGAAACACAATTGGACTCCAGTGACTAAACAATTAAACAAAATGACAGCCCCTCTTTATTCAATTATTGGCCATCAGCAATAACTCCCCAGGATGGGTAGAGCTTCATTGGTAGTTCTATTCAGGATGGGAAGTTGGGTGCTTAAATCTTATGGAGGTATCTGTACCTGCTTTGTGTCCATGATTGCAGCTGTTGGGTCTTATCTGGATAATGTTTCATGACCCTTCTCCCCATCCTCTAGCTTTTAAATTACTTCCCTCCCTTCTTCTGTGATGTTCCCTGATTCTAATGTATACATATGCACATGTGCGTCTGTTTGGTTTAAATGTCCCATTTGGACTTGAGTGCTCAGCAGTCACTTATTCTCACCACTTTGGACAGATATGAGTGTCTTCATTAGCTGTCACCCTCTGAGAAAAAAGCTTTCCTGCCCCAGGTTGTGTGAGTCTATGAGTGTAAACATAGACATTTAGAAGACTGTTTGATTGACAGGATGTCCATTGGGGAAAACAATAGTATGTTCCCCTTTAGAACCGTGACTACATGACCTCTACATTAATAAGCTTTCAGCTAGGCCTATACTACCAGATGTATTCTGTCCTGTGGATCAGGTCTCAGATCGCAAGGTGGCTGTTTATTCACCAGATAGTTGTACCACTATTGCACCAGTGGACACATCTATCATGGCAATGACCCAGTTTTAAAAATAAACTCTGACTTCTACAGGATTGCTGTATGTTATTTTACAAAACAAAGACAAATATATGACAGAATCACGTTACGAGCAAAACGTAAAATGTTTGTTTTCTAGCCCTTAACAGAATAAATTTGGCAGCAATTATTCTGCTCCCGTAGTTTATTTATGTTTTTGTCCATTCTTTCGTTTGCCTTAATTTTTACTGTTTATTGATTTAGCTTGTGTTTCATTTTTATTCCCTTTCTAGCTCTTTAAGTTAAAATCTACATTGTGACATCAATTCTTTTATTACATATTTGTCTAAGGGTCTTAATTTTCCTCTTAAGTGTTATTTCAGCCTCATCTGAAAATTCAACTTCTGTTTTAATTTTCATGTAATTAAAAATATTTACCATTATTTTCTGTTTAAAATCCTTAAGGTTGAAAAAGTATATAAACATATAATGATTGTAAATGTTTATGGAGTATAACATGTTGTATCACAATGTATAGTGATAAAGTCAGGGTAATTATTTTTATTGTTTTTTAGATTTTTTTATTTTTTGCATATGAATGTTTTGCCTGAACATGTGTCTATGTACCACATGTGTGCCTGGTGCATGTGGAGTTCAGAAGAGAGTGTTAGTGTCCTTGAAACAAGTTAAAAATGGTACTGAGCTGTCATGTGGGTGCAGGGAACTAAAATCAGGCCCTCTGCAAATGCAACAGCGCCCTTAATCAGAGTATTTACCCGCTGATGGAGACTATATTGGTTTCGTATTTAACCGCCGTCCACAGTGCTGTAATAAACATAGATCCGCACATATCTCTTTGACCCCTCTGATACCTCCATTTGATTATTATTATTTTTTGGATATAAAAGTTAACAACTATTGCTTAATCTCCAAAATTCTCAGTGTTTTCCATCTGCCATGCTGTTACCAATTTCTGCTTAAGAAAATTAGGGCTGTGATTTCAGTTTTTTTCTTTTTTGGCTTGATTTCCCAGGTATGTGGCCTAATTTTGTAAATATATACTTACACTAGGGAAAAATACATATTCTGCTGTATTTTTATAAATCATTTATAAAATGCTGATTATAGTTGGGAGGTAGTTGAGCGACAGAGCACTTGCCCAGAATGCAAGACTCTGGGGGTTCAATGCCAACTAAATGGAAATGTGAAGTCAGAGCAGATAAATGCATTGTTCAGTATTCTCTATATTGTTTAAAAGTTGATTTTGCCAGGTGGTGGTAGCACACGCCTTTAGTCCCAGTACTCAGGGAGACAAAGACAGGTGGATTTCTGTGCATTCAAAGCCAGTCTGGTCTACAGAATGAGTTCCAGGACAGCTGGACACAGAGAAACCCTGTCTCAAAAAAAAAAGTAACCTCATGCAAAGGGACATATACATCTTTTTTTAAAAATCACAGTTATAGATTGTGGTTTTTTTATTTGTAGCTTTTTTTTTCTCCGTTTGGAATTCTTTTCCATGCCCACTAAGAAGCTGCTTCTGTGTGCTTTCTGTGCTCAATGTCCCTGCACTTCCAGATCTTCCATTGTTAGCAGTTCTCTCCCTTTGCAGATGCTCTACTCACCCTGCTGGGGCACTGACTCATCCTTAAATTATTCAGGTTTGTGTTGTAGTGACAAGATTCCTGAGAAAAATAATTTAAAAGTGGAAAGGTTTGTTTGGGCTCCCAGGTTTCATAGCTGTCTCCACTGATAATTTTAAGTTATTGTGAAATGCATCAGCACAGCACAGGGAGCACAGTGGAACAAAACTGCTTAATTTCATGGCACCAGAAGATATCAAGGAAGGAAGGGACAAAGGAAGAGAAAGAGAGGATCCTATGGACAAGGTGTACCCTTCAAGGATGTGTCTCTTGTCAGTTAATTTTTCCAAATAGGCCCCTCTTCCTACTTTCTACTACCTCTCTCACTTCCAATCACTATCAAACTACCAATCCATCTGTTGACTAATATATCAATTAGCTCAGAGATCTCATGAACTGGTCACTTTCCCAACCTCCACCTCTGAATATTCATTGGACCAAGCCTTTGGGAGACAATTTCACATTCAAACTATGACTACCCGACGGATTGTCCAGATACCAGATATTCTCTCTGCTCTCCTGTTCAGCCACTGGTACCTCATCTTGCTCAGCCTCTGATATCCTATGCCAGGCTGCTCCACTAGGCCCTTGCTCTCTTCTCGGTGTCCAGGCTATCATCACATCTCTCTATGTTCTCAGTAATATCTTCTCCATTACTCAAGTATTATTTCGAGATTGGTTTTACTTCCAAAGATTGCTTTTATCTCATTGTCTAGAGTCTTAAACTTTATGACTATTTCTTCCTACCCCCGAGAGGTTCCCACAGCATCACTCTTGGTTCTAACCCTGTACTAGGCTGAAGTTACATTGCCCTCTACTCTAGATGACTGTTTGCTCTGCCTCACATGATGGCTGTATAACTTGGGCAAGAGTGAGAAGTTTTACTGTCAGTTTGAGAATATTTTTCATTGGATACAGAAATCTAACTGTAATTTTTTCCATATCTTATAAATGTCATCCTGATGTCTTTTTGTCCTTCTTCTGTTTTCATGTTTTCACTCAGCTTTCACGAGTATCATAGTTCTTTATGCCTGATGTCCTCAGAATTAATGTTTGTGTCCCACCAAAAATTCAAATGTTGACATCCACTTCTCAGTGGGAGAGTATTTGGTAGTGGGACTTGGAAAGTAGTTAAGTCTTGAGTTTAGAGGATTCATGAGTGGAATTGGGCCTCTTTAAGAACGCCCCCCTTAAAGATCCCTTACCTCTTTGTGCAATGTGAAGACACAGAAGAAGACAGCTCCTATAACCCAAGCAGTCGTCTCTCACTGAGTACCAATCTGCTAGAGCATTTATGTTTGACTTTCCTAACCTTCAGAGCTGCGGGGAATAAATGCTCTTTACTGGCCAGCCCTGCTTCTCACAGTCTGTTCAGCCTGGATGGACTCAGGCATATCCGGTTTCTCTGTTAATTTCAAGATTGAATTTTAATAATTTGAATATGTGTGCACAGATGTGGTTTTTTAATAATTATTATTTTTCTCCTGTTTGAGTTTACAGAAATCTTTGAACCTGTGAATTGATGTCCTCTATCAATTTTAGAACAATTTCAGTTATTGCTTTCACAGATATCCTTTTTTCTTCATTCCTAGCAAGGAATGCTACTCCAATTATACATATATTGTTTTTTCAATATCATTCCCCAGGCATTTGACTTCTGTTTCTTTCTTCTCCCTCACTTCTTGTCTACTTTTTCTCTTTGATTTTCAGTGGGGATTTCTTTAATGATCTGTAAGTTCACAGTGCTCTTTTTTTTTTGCCATGGCCAGTTTGCTATACCCCATCACATGAATTCTTTACTTCTAATTATTAGTGTCTTATTAACCTGGTATTCCTATTTATTATTTATGCACATGGGGAGGGTCAGTGCAGAGACTTTAATTATACAAATGCCTAGGCAACAAAAATAAGAAATACATATTCAGTAGGTTTTAGAGTTCCTACATGTACAATTAAGCCCCACACAGTCCTGGCAGGGGTACAAATAATCAATAGATAAACCATATATTACATATATATATGATTTTGTATGTATATATCATTTATACAACTGAAACTGTCTATATATCTACCTATTAAATTTTAGGATAAAATCAATTATTTTTTTCTGTAGGGGAAATAGATGCTTAAAGAAAATTAAAGTAATTAACAAATTACGGGTAGAGTAAGATATACAAATGCAAAATATTATTTTATTGTTTGGAGGCATGGATATGCTAAAGATTAAAATCACAAAATAAACAAGTGATAGATTTAATAACATGAAATGTATGTAATAAAGGAGAATTAAGAAGGAAGAGAATATGTCAGCTTGAAGCAGTAGTCACAATTGGCCCTAAAACAGAAGGATGAAATACCTTTCATCTTGGGGAACTGAGGGGAAACTATGGAATGTCAGCTGCTCAGGCTGAGAAACCGGGAAAAGCCTCTATTTCGCAATTTCCAATAACATAATTCTGCTAGATGAGAATTATAAAACGCCAGTGCTACACAATACAGAGGGGCTATTGGGAGAACGCCTGTCAGGGTGACCTACCGGGTGGAAAGTGAAATACACCTTTACTGCAGGGAGCTCCGAGGGTCGCCAGCATAATTGAACGATGAGCTTAGCTTTGGAGACCAGATGACGAAGCATCTCTTGCTGTGACATTTTTACAAAGCATGCAGCATTATGATTTCAAAGTACATTGGTGTTCCCAGAAAGAACCAATAGCCTTGCTCATGCCCCATGACGCAAAACTAGTTGTTTATGTCTGTGGCCTTGGTGGGCACGGAAGCCAGCCAGACGTCTTCCAGCCCTGGTAGTGTTAATGCAACATGGGAGGCAGGAAGACAAAAGCAGCTGCATCTTTTTCTAATTTGGGCATTTTCTGTCCATTTTTTGCTGGGGGTGGATTGATACAGGATCTCGTGTGCTTCAGGCTGGTTTCATATGCTCTAGGTAGTGGAAGATGATCTTGAACGTGATCCTCTTGCCTTCATCTCCCAAGTACTGGAGCTGCAGGTGGTGCCACCAAACTCAATATTACTATTAATTTTAAAAAAAGAAAAAATCCGGAAAAAAAAAGCCGGAAATCGAAATCTAGTCATTGCCCTAGAGCTGTTATTCTGCCAACAGTTTGATTTCCATGGTAAAGTAGACAATCTTGGAAAGGCACAGGTCAGGCTTGCTTTATGATTTCAAGCGATAAAGATAATATTCCCTTGATATGAATTTGAGGAGAGCTAGCCCCACTGGAAGTGAATTCAAAGCAAGTTGGCAGTCAAATTTAAGAGCTACAAAAGGGGGAATGCATGGAAAGTGGGTGGTTATTGAAATTACTATCACCTGTGCTGCCACCGCTGCTCCACAAGAAGCAATAAACTTGCAAAGCAGCTCTGCATAAACATGTGATCAATCTAGAGACAATTTCAAATAAAAACACTACTGGTTAGGATGGAGCCATGTGCTCTGCGAGGGTGAGGTTTTTGAAAGAATGCATGGGTGTTGGGAGAGACTTCTGGTTGACTGAAAAAAAGAAATGAGCAAAGACTGTCTTGTTTCAGATCTGCTTAACCAGTGTTCTCGGCTGTAGTCACACTGTGCATGGCAGACTCTCTAGAATGCCTCTGTCAGGGAGGTCACCTAGTACTTAAGGAGAAAACACATCGCTATAGGCAAAACACTGTGCTGGAGCTCCAGAAAAGGAGGGGGTGCTGATTCCTACCAAAAGCTTAACAGGAATCCAGAAGGCCTGTAAAAGGGGATTTTGTTCGTTTGTTTGTGTTGTTTTACTTTCCTACGTTTGTGTGGGGACAGGGTCTCCTATGTAGCCAAACAGTACTGAAACTCCAGATCCTTCTACTTCAGCCTTCCAAGTCTGACTCATGGGACTTGGACATCAGCTCACACTGGCTCTGTTGTTGGAGAGCAACTTTCCTGTGACCCAGAACATAGCATTGTCTTTCTTCACTTGGCACATATGCACACACTTGTTACAGTGGTCCCTAGTTCTTCACTAGACTGTGCTTCTCTGATGGACAATTAACACGCAGCTAGTTCTTATCTGCAGATTCTGTGCTGATGAATTCCTGTTTATAAATAAAGGTTACAGGGCCAGAGAGATAGCTTGGTGGCTAAGAGACCATGCTGCTCTCGGTGTCAGACACAGCAAGTCGCTGGGAGTGAGCGATTCCATGCTAAGGCTGCAGCAGGGGAGGGATACAGCGGACTTTTGGGGTTCACTTCTCCTGAGCCAGCTCCCATGCATGCAAATATTTTGGGTGGTATTTTCCCATGCTTCTGAGTCTTTTAAGACCTTAGTAATGGACCACAATCCTTATTTCTTATGATGAAGCAGCTGATAAACTTCTGAATCTATGGAAGAAAATAGTGAATTTTTGTAGCTAATTGTAAAGTTTTGTTTGGGGGAAAATTATGTCTTCCTATGAGTAAGTATGTGTAAATGCACATACATGCATTTGTATAGTATATGTATGTGTTCTGTGTGTGCACATGTCAGTGTGCATTTGGAGGCTAGAGGCTGACATTGAGTGTCTTCCCGAATTGCTTTCCTTCTCATTTTATTTATTTTAAATTTTAATTAATTTTTTTCAAAAAAATGCATGTATGCCTCCTATGTGTCTGTGGGTTGGTATGTTCCTGAACAGGGTATTGGATCTGCCAGAGTTGGAATTACAGGCAGGAAATTGTGAGTCACCTAGCATGAGTGCTGGGAACTGACCTTGAGTCCTCTGGAAGAGCATCAAGGGTTCTGCAGTGCTGAGCAATCTCTGTAGTGGGAGGAATTATTTTCTTAAGAGCCAGTCTATGTTGCTATAGGCTGTTAGCATTTCACAAAGCTGCCCGTAACTACCTGGGAATGCTGGGTAATGCATAGTTTCCTCTGGAAAACTCACCTCAAATAATCAAGAAATGTAGATTTCTTAAAATGTCAATTGTAAAGGAGGAATTTGAAGGGCATTTCAAAAGCCAGTAGAATTTACTCTACTGGGGGCTAAATACTACATGTGTTCAACTGAATTGGAGATGAAAAGTCAAGGGAATTATAATGGTCCTTATCTTTCTTCATCTGCTTTGCATTTAATGCATCTTTATGAACAAAGTCGTGTTTGTGAAGGGTATTAAGGTTTGTTTGGCCTTCCCCTCCACCCCCAGCACTCTGTGGACCTTTTTGCAAGGTTATGTTCCATAAACTGATTGATACATAAGCAGAAGACAGATGGTGCAGAGATGGTTCTGATGATAACTCATTTTCAGCTAGTCATGAAGCTATTTTGATTACAGTATGTTTAAGTAATTACAACACGGTCTGCTGTGCTAGGCTTACTGCAATGAGAGCACATGAAAACAATGTATGTGTTCTGCGTACCCAACAAAAGATGCACTGTGGTGTGATGATTTTAATTCCCAAGCTTAGGTTAGGACTGGAGGAGTTTAAAATATGTCATAGCATAAGGTACGTCAACTAAACACAGACCAAATAAAAAAGTAACTGCACAACTCTGAGGCATAAATGTTTGTTTTGGGGAATATTTAGATGCTATTATGTGAAGGAACCAGTACTTTTTACATAGAGGTAACAGTCTGTGGACAGCTAATTAAGACATTGTGTGGCTTAATTCTAGTTTATGTAAATCATAATTATTATGTAGGGTGCTTTCCGGGTCATGAAGATTGAAACTGAAATCAGAGGACTTGATCAGTCAATTGTGTGTAAATACCACTGTTCTGGGAATATTGCTCAAAAGAGACCCCAGTAGAGTGTCCAGAAAGAAACTAGAATTGTATGGCTAAGGGAGCCTCTTGAATTTTCCCACCCGTTTACTGATTATGGTTCACACCATTGTTTTTGCCTTCTCCACAGGATAATTGATCGCTTAGATGGAGTTCGCCTGTTGTGGTCCCTGCTCAAAAATCCACACCCAGATGTGAAGGCTAGCGCAGCATGGGCACTCTGTCCCTGCATCGAAAATGCAAAGGTAAAAGGGATTGCAAATCTGTTTGTTCTAGAACTTGTAAGCCCTCGAATAGTGTCAGCACCATACTAGTTTATATGGACTCACTTTTGGTCAGATTGATCTTGTAGAAAAAGAAGGCTAAATATTTATGCTAAAGCAATTTCCAGCCATGCTTTCTTCTGGTTTGCTGAAAAATGTCACATGAAACTAGGCAAAGGTAACAGCAATGTACTCTTGCTCTTGTCTTTGAGGCAATGGGAAAGTTGACTGTATTGCATTTTCTGTTGCTTAAAAAGAGGACAAATTGGGGGACCTGTCTGGGTCCTGCCTCGACGAGTTCATAGTTCCAGGGTAGGTGAGTGTGGATTAGAAATATTAGGCAAGAGGAACAGAAATATGGGAGAAATACAGAGACATAGGATAGTACCAAGAAGGTGACCCAGTGAATGCTGAATCTGCCTATGGTTATTTTCCACATGCTTATATATCCCAATCTAAAGGCGGGAAGAAGGAAGACTGTTTTAACAGGACACAAATAACAAACAGAACAATTGTCTGAGACATCAAGCCACTGTTTCCTGAGTTAAGCATTCTGATGTTTTAGGCAGGACGTGCAGCAACAACACCGTAGAGCAAGTATCCTATAAGCAGCCACTCCCTGGGTCAAATTAAAAATGAAGAAGCAGAAATGAACTTGAATTCTCTGACTTTAAGTTAAGGTGGAGTAGATCCATCTCCATGGGCCATCTTAGTATCCAAAACACCAAGTAACCACACCCTAGGTCAGAACATCTTGTTTGTAGCCACTCCTTAAGTCAGACTTATTGCTAATAGCTTTGAGAGCAAGACCTTCAACCAAAGTGGAGTGGACCCACTTCTGTGGGCCCTCACCAGGACCTTGGCTGTTTTCCTAGGAGTTACAGCACCAGGAACAGTGGGGGTGTCCATGCAAAGGTCACTTTTCTGAACATTAATGCCAAGATCAAAGATTTCTTTATTTGTTGGAAGAATCTATTTATTTATTAGTTATTTTAGCTTTCATTTGTACATTCTATTATTTTCCTCAAAGATCTCTTTTTAGCCCTCTTCTCTTTCCTGCTTTCTCAGCCTCCTGCATAGCTGTGACTTTAAATGTGTTCCACGAAACCCAGCCTTTTTCACCTTTACTTCACATTTTTCAATTTATCTTAAAGACTCTTGCCACTGAATCTTTTATAAAGACACAATTTTTATAAAATTTTAGCTTGACCTAAATATAACTCTAAACATGAAAAATGAGTTGTGAAAAAAATGAAAAAATGATAAAGATCTCAAGTATTCACCTAGAGGAAAATGGACAATAAGATAATAGTAATACAAAATAAATAAAAATACAAAATAATTTAGTTAAGTAATGTGTTCATCAGTGTTGCCACATTTCACAAATGGCAAACTTCAGTAGATGTTATTTCTATTAAAATGAAAGCAAAAAATTAATATAAAGTTTAAATATTATTTAGGAAGCAAGAAAGTAGCCTATTGATTAAAAAGGAATATATGCACTTGTAGGATATTTCTTATCAGTTCTTTCAACTGTTTTCCCAGTCCTTCATTCATAAATGTTCATAAATATTAAAGCAATAACCAATATTTAAGAATATTAGTTGTATTAAAAAGATAAACCAAGATTAGCAGAATGAACTTCAGAGGCCACAGAGATAATGCAAGGTGCAGAATATACATTCAAAAATTTAAAAGCTAAATATCCTTGAAAAGTTCTAATGGAGAACACTATGTCTAAATATATTGTTATAACAAAAATTCTGAATAAGGAAAGTTTTTGAAAAGTAATAGTTATTTGACAAAATAAACCCAGTATATAGTAGCTTGCAATTGTAATTCCAGAGTTTAGGGAGGCTGAGGTGAGAGGTTCACCATGAGCCCAAGGTTATACATCAGCCTGGGAAATGAAATGAGATTTTATCGCAAAAAAGCTTTAAAAATTATTTAACAAAACAATTCATTTAGTAGAAGGAATAATTATTCCTAAGATTGATGTGGCTAGATAGATATCTGAAAGATAAAATAGAGCAAATAACCAAGAATATGAGCGGAAGTAAAAAGAAAACAAGCCATGAAGACACATGAAAAGGAAGAGAGGAACTAGGGAGAAGAACTAGTCACTATTTTTTGAAAAGTTTCTGTAAGTAAGATACTTTCTAAATCTGAAATTTAGATTTAGAAAATCTAAATCACAAGTGCCAACCAGAGAAACCAGTAGGCAATTGTCTATACCTGTATGCAAATTTAAATATTCTATCTAGAAATTAAAGAAACAAAGCAATCACACCAACAATAGGCCTAACAACATCCACAATGTTTTCCTGTAATTTGTCATTGGTTCTTTGAAAATTTTGTACACTGTGTTTTAATTATATTCACCCCTCCATCAACTTCTCCCAGCTCTAGCCCCTCCCACACCCACCTAACTTTATGGCCTCTTTTTAAAAAAAAACCCACCTTGTCAAATTTGTGCTGCCCATATTGCCCTGTGTAGAAGGAGCTGTGAGCAGGCCTGCTTTTCGTCCCGCCTGGCTCCCGCATGCTAGCTTTACACCCAAAATAACAACACACAAATTGTATTCATTTAAGCACT
>LOJH01056544.1:10484-22172 GCA_001685095.1 Ellobius talpinus | reverse complement strand
CTCCCAAGGTCCAAATGAGGAGCAGAAGGAAGGAGATCATGAGCAAGGAAGTCTTGTTCAACTTTTTGCGCCCACTCAGATAATGTCAAAGCACAAGAAGCGTGGATGAGCCTGTAGTATACTTTAGGGCACGCAAATGCTGACATAGCTTCTGCCAACACTGCGTTCGTCAGAGTCAATCACATAGCCCTACTTAGATTCAAGAAGCTGAAAAACACAGTTTTCCTGTTGCCCAGAGGCAAATGACATGTTTTTGTGAATAATCAGAGTAATTTCTGGTCTAAAATTTGAGTCATAAATGCTCAGAAAATCTGACATTGGTCTTTCCCTTGGGAAAGCATGTTTTTCAGGCTTTCATTTCGAATGGAGGGGAGGAGGTGAGCATCTTTCTTCATCACATTGTTGCCAGGTTCTGCCCTCTCTAGAACCTCGGTAGAGGTCTGTGGGTGCTTCGTTTCCTACTTTCTCATAATACCTTCCACTGCTGTTTCTCTGATGAGAATAAAAGAGGAAAGACGAGTCTCCAGAACCAGTCAATTTATGGGTCGGATTAGCTGCCCCAAGAAGCAGGAAGAAGACATCTCCTTTCCCAGCTTATTACGCTTCAGTTTTTCTCTTTTCTTTTCTTCTACGGTGACAAGGACTGCTGGCCCGTCTCAGTCTCGAAAGTGAGAACTGAAACATGGCTGGCAGTGGGCACTGCAACCTGCTTTTTGGCGCTTGATGTTTCCTTCTCTGTGTTCCCTGGACTTGTGAAGCGTTGGTTAACACGTGGCAGCTGCGCTACAGGATTTAGAGGTCTTCTGTCACATCTGTGCTTGAATTTTCCACCCCTCCAGGAAGGTTTCCTTTTCATGCTGCCTGTCTCTCCCACCCATTCTCTTCACAATGACAACAGCAAAGGCAGAGAATAGAAATTTAGGGAGAGAATCGAGTTCTTATCAAGCTTCCAATTAACGTTGTAAAAGAATGAAATGAGTGCGTTATTTTTATTAATGGTGAGTTTTATTTTTATGGGTAGCAATGAATACAGTTACATACTTCTTTCTTTAAACATTTTCTAATCTTAAGACTAACATAAACCATTGACTTCAAATCTTCTTGGTTAAATATCTTTGTAATGAAAATTAAGAACCTGGGGCCTAAGTACATATACTTTAATTCATGATCCATATTCCTGTGTAGTTGAAATAATATACCATGGCATTAAAACACTTATATAAAGATAAAAATGAAAATGGACTAGATTATATTCATATATAAGTTTGAATTTATATCGTTTCTATATTCTGGTAAATGATTTTGCCCATATTCTGCAATTTTCTCACTTAAAAGTGTTTTCATAATTAACACAACAGTTTGTGTATTTATTTTCTGAATTGTATTTTCCTAAGCAATGAGCCTACTTGTCATTGTAAAAGTTTTAAGAAAATTCTAGCTGCACTTTTAGGCTGTTGTGCACTACTGCACAGTCTTCTTGATGAGACAGCAAGTGGCCATACAGGCTCTTTCCATTTCTTGGAAGAAAATCTCTAGTTTTCTTTGAAGGCATTGCTGTTGATTCAGAGACTGTCATTCTATCACATTCCCAAGTCTCTCTGACGCTGAGATTAAGGGTAATCCCAACAGTTCCTATTCCACCACGAAAGACTCAAATAATCATGGTAGCAAACTTACCTCTGAAACAGGAATAGAATCTGAAGCAAAGATATGTGTAAGTTTGGAAATACTTCAGAAAAAACCAAAGCCAGAATAAATAAATAGGAATAAACGTCAATTGCTCCTAAATACTCTGTGTGTACCTGACACTGCTTTGCTCAGTGTTTTATACAAATTGTCAATCCTAGTATTATAGAAACCAGGGAATGTGCACTAATTATTACCCTGCTGTGTAATGAATAAATTGGATTCTTAGGTGAAAGGCTAATGGAAGAGAATTTTGTTTCTGGATAACAAAGAATATTTAAGCGGCATGTTAGTTTTTTGGTGTACTCTTTGTTCAGGGAGTCTTCTGGAAGATGTACGAAGTTGGGTTTCCTTGCTTCATAGATACTTTGCAGCATTTTTGAATATTCCTTCTATGCTCAGAACGTTCTAGATTCTAGATCCTTACCAACTCTACAAACTAGTGTAAGGAACTGAACCTCAGCGATCGCCACTTTGACCCTCTTTGAACTGCAGGTGGCCTACACAGTTTGTCATTCGGAAATTCTCATAAAAATACAACCTGAGTGTATGTGGAGGATTTACAATGATTTCCAAAACATGTAAATTTAAGGCAATTAATCCCTGTAATTATTACTGGTATATTTTAAACTGTCCATGTTCTATCTTCCTTTGGGTGTAAAGAAATTTTACTGTCATGCAAAATCTTATTAATAAACATGGCTCAGACTCCCTCCTGTTTAGTCATCCAGCCTCAAGTTCGGGGCATGAGAATGAAGCATGAGGTGTTGAGGGGGTGCTAGTTCTTTCACAGCGGTGATGGAGACGTCACTAGTTCAGTTCATTCATAGGACATCGAGACTTTCAGAACACTTGCACACAAGATGCTATAAGTAGTGTCATTTGTGGTGTTTTTATTCCCTATATTTTTATTAAGCAAAACTGGAGTTGATTGTTAAAAGAATTTCATGTAGAATTAAGAATAGGCAACAAGAGAAAGTTTTGTTTCTCAACCAATTATATTTAAGTATTCAGATTCTTGATTCACCAACTGTGTTGATTGTTTTGACACATAATTCTTCTGTTAGGACAGCTTTGGGACTCATCAATTTGGGTGTACTCTTAGAGTTTCTATGTCCATCTGAGTGACCCATTATTATTCTCTCTCCTTGTCCTCTGACCTTCTCTTTGGTCCTCATTTCCCATTCCCCACGCCTTCCACCCTCCCATCTTTCTCCTTGCTTCCCTTCCTTCCTTTTTCCCCTACTCTCTTTTCCCTCTATGTATTTAAGCATTCTACGATGTTTTGTATTGAGCTACTATACCAGATTAATAATTAATAGAAATCATCAGGCTGAAGAACTCAGTTTTATTGTGGAGATAAATAAATAAAACGGCATTTATGCTATACTAATATCGTAAGGATAAATGAGCAAGATTTGGAGGAGGGTCAGGACAGGGGCCTGCTCCTAACCTGAGGTACACTCTAAGATAAGCAGCTAGGAAAAAAAAGTAGATTGGATGATGTGAATGAAGGCCCCCAAAACTGCTCTTATTGGTCTAGGGCAGAGGGAAGAGTGTAATTCTATTAATTCTATTGAGTTATAATTTTCCTAGCCCTCAAATCCTGGAATTATTTAGGCTTTGGGAGAAAATAAAACCCTTAAGACATGGATCTTTGTAGTTCTGTGAGACTGCTACCCTGAGCTGTCTGGACCATTCTTCTCCTGTGACCAGACCCGAGGTGCTGATGGAGCTGCCGGGCCTCCCTACTTTACTGGGCTTGCTAGTGATTAAGAGCATGTTTGTCTGAGTGCCTAAGTACTGCGGCAAACTGCCCAGTTCAAATGAATCGATGGACTAAAAATTGTCTTCCCCACAGCCCTGCCAAGCAGCCTCCAGCCAACACTCCAGGCAACGGAGAAAAGATCCATTGAGCTCGGTGGGAGGCTGTGATTCAGCTGACTCAGCACCCTGGAAGCACTCAAGTCTCCGGTCATTTATATCTCTACTTTTCCCGGCCCCGCTCTGCTCTACAAGGCTTCCCCCGATGAGGTCTGCTTTGTACCAGGCCAGGAGGCCCTGTGGCTCGCAAGGGCTGTTAACAGCATCTCTGTGTGCTTCTGACAGGCCCATAAAGTAGACCTTGCCTCACAGTCCATTTTCTTTCTCTATTAGTTTAATTCACATTTGGGTTGGGCCCAAGTCATAAAGGTTTTAGTTTGAGAAAAACATTTTTCAAAATGATGAATGGAATTAATCTTGTAAAGACTGGGGAAAATAATATTTGCATTTGAAACATGAAGTTTCAGGAACTTGTGAAAGTCAATGAAAGCAGCTGTGGTAGAGACTAAGAACACAGAATCTGCTGCTGCCTTGGCTATGGTCCTTGACCCCCTGGGTTGTGCCCTGCAAGAGAGGTGAAAGGAAGTCTTTGAACTAGAGCGAGAGCGAGAGAGAGAGAGAGAGAGAGAGAGAGAGAGAGCACTCAACCAGCACATTTGTTAGAAGAAAGTGAATAGAATAAGGGTTTGAGAAGAGGTTAGCATCCAAACAGTGGGGAGGTATGCTTTTAAATGATTACAAATTAATTAATTTACAAATTAAATGATTACGAAGACAGCAGCAGTTAGGTAAGAACTAATAGGACGGTTCATCTTCTCCTGGCACATAAGGTGTCTTATTTCTTTCTGGCTCCAGGAGTTCCATAATAAACTCATATAATTGTGTAGAAGTCATCAAGCAGACGGGCTTTGGTCCACAGAATATCTGCAACTGATACCGTGAGTGTTTGCCCAGATGGTCAGGGTCTGTAGATGGTTGAGATCTTGCTGGTATTGGTTCTAAACTATCTCAATTCTACCTGTCTTCTGCCTCAGTCCTCTTCAGAGGGAGTTAAGCAGTGGATGAACGGATGAGAGTTATGACACATGAGCCCCTTCCAGCTGAGAGGGTTGCTGAAGACTGACCGATAGATAGTAAGGGTCCCTCCGAAGAGGTCTGTCTGATGTCCCACAGTACACTTCAGGAGGAAGACCCATTTCAGGTTGCCTAATTAAGACAGTATAGAGTAGGAGGTATTTTAGTCCGGAGGATTCAAAGCAAACTTGAAAATTAAACAAGCAAGGACTAATGATACATATTAAAATCAGCAAAATTAGGGCAGATACGAAGATGATAGAAAGGACCAAATGTAGTATATCTTCCCACCCAGGATGTGACCCAGTCAGGAGCCCCAAGCCACTCAATTATGAATGACTTTTAGCTTTTTATGCTACTCTTAATTCCATGTTTGTATATCTTTCTCTATTGACCCCATAAAGCAACTGATCACTTTGATAAGAGCACAGGTACCACTAAGCATACTCTAATTCAGAAGGATCATGCTGGCCAGCAAGTTAAGGCTCTGTTGTTGAGATGGCCTGCGTGGTGAAGGACCGAATGGATTATAAGACTTGGGAGAGGTTGTGAATATTTCATTGGTGATCAAGTGTAGGAAAGTTAGTAGGCATGAAGAGACTGTCAAAGATGGACCCAGCTGTTATGGTGCCTCTACAGAAGGGCTCAGGGAAATACAGAGATGAGCATGGTCAGAGGATTGTTTATGGGAGAGAATGTTTGCTTTAGAAAGGAACCTTTCTTAGAAAAGACCTGATGGAGGAAAGTGGAAAGTTTTAAGTACCTGTGCATTAAGAAAGGTATTCACTGTGACACACTGACCCTGCCGGGAAATAGGCAGCACTAGGTAAAGCTAAGGAGTGGTCCGTTCCTTTTAGGCTAACATCAGTGGTATTGTTGATCAGGCCCTCTCGAGTCTCTCTAGGAAGGCTGTAGAGGTTCCCCTGCTCTCCAATTTTTTTGAGACAGTATGGAATACTTTAAGGATTTAGTGTTGGTCCTTTTAGCTCTTCTAATATCCAGTAAGAAGTGCTTTTGTCTATTTCTCCCAAAGGGCAATTATAATTCCATTTGGGGTGGCTCCTGAGGACTACCTGGCCACCAGCAGTGTAAAGTTATCCTCCCTCTCCTGTTAGTGAATTCCCACTCAGTTTATCTTACTTTTTATCTTGTATTTTATCCCGATATGATTCTACAGCCTCCAAGACAGCAGTCTTTTCTGTTGCTGTTAAGGACTGTTTAGGAATTTGTGTAGTATTTTTCCAATCCAAAGCATAGGATTTGGCTAATCCATGGAAACGTCTATATATTTCTCAGGGTCTTCTGAGAATTTAGCTTGATCAGTTTTAGTTTGCCTTGTCTTAAACAGCAAAGGGCACATGGATTCATTTGGGTCATCTATCAGGCCTCAGTTACTAACAGGAATCTATGGTATTGATTCTCCTGGAGAGGGTAGGCTGGAAAGAAACTTTAAGTTTCTCTTCTTTAGATGGAGACTTGTTCTCTACTGTTGAACGAACTCCTTTCCCTCCCTGGGGGTACATTTAAAGGCTTTTAAGGTTGAACCACAATCATGGTTAGGATCTGTGAATCCTTGTGTCCCTTTTCAGGCGAATCAGGTTTATCTCTCAAAACAAAAAATCCTGCACACGAGGAACCTCAGACCCTTTTCCCTCCTCCTGACCAAACAGATACAGATGTAACCTAGTAAGATTGCTGCTTCACTCTGGGGGCCGCTTTTCTTCATCCCACAGTTGGTATTCTGGTGAAGCCAGATGGCAGAAAAACATCTTCCAGCTTTTCTTCAGTGTCGGTGTGTCAAACTGGTCCTATTTCCTAACAAACCCCAGTGGAGAAGAAGCAGGAGTGGTCTTGGACTCTGACTTGCCCATCATAAAATAGAAAAGGTGGCACTTAACGCTCCTTCCTATGTCAAACTCGGAGCATCCCTTGATGTCCCCTGTGCATGAACCAAGAGAGGGACAACCGTGGGAAAGGCCATCCGTAGCCTTGGGCTTGTTACCTCTGAGTTACCGCTCCCTGAGGTTGGAACTCCTGGATTCCACACCCAGACTTTCTAATACCATATGACAAAATTAGCCTTTAAATTGTCTCCATCTAGAAGCAGAGTCTTTGTAGGAGGGGCTTGTAGGAGGGCTCCTGAGAGTTGCCCACAGGAGTGAGGGGCATTTGACTCAAGAGGCAGAGTATAAATCCATTCAGCCTTAAGAACTGAAAAGACATGAAGATGAGCATTGAGTATAAAAATAAAAACCCACTCATAGAAGCCTCTTGAGTGCTCAGAAGTATGTGTTATCCCATCTAAATGATCTTGTTATATAGTAGAGGGACCCAGGGTAAGGTGCAAGTTCCCCAATGTTGGTTTACTAAGGGTTTATGTAACCCTCTACCAGAAGTGTGAGTGTGGAGCTGGCAAATCCAGAGATTTGTCAGAAAGGAAAGTGTGCTGGCAATTGGCCAGCATTGCTGGCTCCTCCTGAAGAGGAGCTCTGGAGACTGATATGAGCTGGTCATATGGAACCTTACATCTGAGTCTTAAGGGGTGTGATTGTGTAACAGGATATGAGCGAAAGAGGCTGGTGAGTCCCTGCATCACAATTGTGTTCTCTACAGTCCCAGGTGACTTTCAACATATAACGCTTGTCTGTAATACTGGGATCATGCTCTGTGGACTCTGAGGAATGAGGCTGACGGACCTGAGAGATGCATATTAGAGAGAAATTCCTGAAGCAGTAGGGATTCCAAGAGCAGTTACCAATCAGACAGCAAGGGCTGTGAGCATTAAAATGGATTTAGAATGAAGGAGATGACAGCGGGTAAGGGTTAATATTGTCGTCTTCTCCTAATGTACAAGATGACTGACAAATTAATACAGCAGAGGGATAGTCATCCACGGCACATTTGTAACTGATGTCGTGAGTGCTTCCCCAGCTGACTAGGGTCTCCAGGTGATGGCGTCCTGCTGGGAGAGGACTCTACCCACATTGCCTCTGTCTTCTGACTCACTGGGTCTCTTGGCTAATTCCCCTCTTCTGGTTTTTACAAGAACATTAAGGACCAAGGCATTGCATTTCTTATTGTCATTTATGAAGTATGGTGCATAGTGTTTCCATAACTGTATAGAAAAGTGCAGTTGGGCAGATCTTTCAAATGCTACACAGAGATAAAAATAGCCCTGATGATTAAAGTATTTTCCTATGAAGACTTTTAGGCCACACTGTGCAGTGTCAGTGATCCGTAAGTCTCAAGCGAGATCTGTGTTGAAAGATGATCTGCCAGAGCCATTTCTTCATGCTGTTTGTTTGTTTGCTTTTTGAGAGGAAGTATTATTATGGCTGATGTTTTGAGGTGTATCAGTCAATCATGGTAGGAATTATTAGCCATGATTTGCTGAAGGAAAAGAACTGATGGATGATGGGATGATATGTGTGTATGTATGTGTATATATATATATATATATTCATATTCATGGCCACAGCCTGTAAGCCACTCTAATAAATCCCATGTGTATACACATATACATCTATATACAAATATGTATATATACATACATACATGTATACATGGGATTTATTAGAGTTGCTTAAGTATGCATATTATATATAATATGTGCACATATAATACACACACATTTATATATGTGTGTACATATATGTATATACATGGGAAATTTTTAGAGTGGCTTATAGGCTGTGGTCTGGGTAGTCCAGTAGTTGTCTGCCAGTGGAAAGGCGAATAATCTGTTAGCTGTCCAATTCACAAGACTGGCTGTCTCAGCAGTCTCAGTCTGATGCTGGAGTCCCAGAGGATTCCTAGAGACCTGCCAGTTTTCAGTTTGCATTGGAACTGTGGAGAGATAGATAGAGATATGAGATACCCACAAAGGGATGCCTCAGCAACAGCATAGGTGAACTTGCCAATGAGAACGAGGGCAAACAAGCAAAAATGCAAAAGCTTTCTTCCTCCACGTCCTTTAATCTGCCTGCCACCAAAGGATGAGCAGTAAGTCTCTGATGCTTTTCGTCATGGTCCTTTCAA
This sequence comes from Ellobius talpinus, assembly GCA_001685095.1. Taxonomy (NCBI): domain Eukaryota; kingdom Metazoa; phylum Chordata; class Mammalia; order Rodentia; family Cricetidae; genus Ellobius; species Ellobius talpinus. The sequence continues at coordinate 13,550 of LOJH01056544.1, read as the reverse complement.
GAATTTCTTCATCTCCGTACTGGCCACGTTGCTCGGCCACAAGCTTGCAATTTGGGCATAGGAGACAGTTCAGAGACGTCAGGAGGACAGCAGACAGGTTGGACCCTTTGAAACAGACTGATGTAACTCAGGTCGCTGAGCATTGCTGCTCTGGAATATTGGTTCACAGAGGAGAAGTCTTTGGATAACTTATGAAAATTTAGAAATACAGTATTTATTTTTTGGTTTGAGATCACTGAACTCTTAGCCTTTGGTAGAAGCTAAAAAACCAAAACAAACAGAAATAATACGTGAGCCAAAAAGAAAAGAATGTGTGTGATCTAGAAAAGTCAGTTTGCTACATGTGAAGGTGAGGTCCATGGGGTCTTACTGAGTGTTAACAACTCCACCTCCATAGAACTCTGCCTACGTTGTATTGCTTTCAGTGGAAAAGAGAAGATAATTTGAGAAACATGGAAAGGCATGGTAAGTTTTTGTAGTGTGGATCATCATCAAAACATATCACTTTGTAAATAGCTTCAAAAGAGCTCAGTTGAAAAGTCTTAAAGGCATGCAGGACCATTTAAAATCCAGCTGCCATACAACAGTGGCTGATGCCACCACAGCCAGAACCCACAATGCGTACAAGCACTTCATTGCTGATAGATCCACCTCCGTGGAAGAATTGAATGTGTACAGCAACACAGAGGAATTTGCAGAGGGAGGGATTCAACTAAGATCAACATGAGCAAGTCACAGAAGAATGACAGGAAAATGTTTACTGGCAGCTTGAGCTGGAGCATGAGTGACAAAGATTTGACTGAATGGTTGTCTTGATTCGGGGAAGTTGTAGCCTGCACGATTCAAGCATATCTAGCCCTTGGGAGACTAAGAGGATGTGCATTGAGCTTTCCAGAGATACTGCTACTGATGATAAAGATTTTGGAAATGAAAAAGCAGAAGCTGAATCGCAAGTTAATTGATACCTCCAAAATCCTTGAGTCTTTAAAAGGGAATGAACCTCCTACGAAGGTTTTAGTGGGTGTATTGAATCCAGACAGTTCTGAAAAACAAATTCAGGGATATTTTGGAGCCTTGGAAAGGTTGAAAACATTGAGTTTCCAGTGGATACTCACACAAATGACAGAAGGGAATTCTATTTTATAACTTGCACAGATAAAAAGTGACGGAAGAGATGGGTAGAAAGCAGACAGCATTACCCAGTTTGGGGGAAGTGCAGATCCAAGTTGCACAACCAAAGGGCTACACAGGCAGCAGAACAATCACAGAAAGGAGCAAGAGATGCTGTATCTGCTGGAAGGTGACAGGAGGGGTCATAGATGAGATCAGGACCCAAACTGGTACCAAGATTTAACCACGAGGATCAAGGACATAGTACTTATAAAAGCGGTGCCAATGGTGATCATCAAAATTATATTGGCTGTGGCAGGTGTCTTGATACTGGGCATAAAACTTTTAGAGCTATGGGTAGGGGTAGGGACATGCAGGGCATATCAGTCAACAGAGCACTTACAGTGAAGCTTCCCAGGGGCGTGCCAAAATGATTGTCAGCATGGTAAAAGAGGACCCTGGAAGACAGCAGGGGATGTGAAGAAACCAACTTACAGAAGAACACCAAAGATGGTTTTATTTTCTGTTGCTGTGAGACAATTATTTTGTAAATGTCTTTCATGTGTATATGACACAATTGTGTCCATCTAAATATAGGCACCAATTTGTTTCTTTGTCTTTATTTTGTTTTTTGCTATCCATGTTATGACTCAGTGTAAACTTGCATTTATACAAATTTTATGAGAATGATTTCATGCTAAATCTCAAGTAAATGTTTTCTTACATGGAAAAATGATGTAGAAAGAGAAGAAACCTTTAATTACTAATACAGGATTCCCCCTCTGTGTGCTGCGAAGACCATTGGTTAATAAAGAATCTGCTCTGGGCCTATTGCAGAACAGAATAGGGCAAGGTGGGAATTTCAAGGAGATAGAGAAGGAGAGAGTAGGCAGAGTCAAGGAGAAGCCATGGAACTGTGGCAGGAGACAGATGCCAGACACTGGATGGAACCTTATCAGGTAGGCCACAACCAAGTGATAAAATCCAGAATGATAGAAATGTGTTAATTTAATATGTTAAAGTTAGCTAGAAATATGGATGTGCTAATGGGCCAAGCAGTGATTTAATAAATGCAGCTTCTGTGTGATTATTTCAGGTCTGAGTGGCCGGGAAATGAATGAGAAGCCTCCATCAACAAAGTACCCTTTTAGCTCCCCTTGGTTAGTCAACATATACACTTTAACTTTTAGAAGATATCTCTTCTAGATTAATCTTAGACAACTCAATGAATCAATTTTATATTCAACAGAATGTTTTTAAATATAAGAAATGATTTCTACATCTTGTTTTCTTCCTCAACTAACATAATACATTAGCACAGTATGACACACAATAGTCTAACCTCATCTTCCTACTTAGCTTCATTCTCTTGTGATTGTTATTTTTCATGGATGACTGGTGTCCTGTCTGTTTTGACAAGGAGCCAATTTTTGTGCCAATGAGCATAGTTTCTAAGGTTTTTTATTTAACATTTTGATGTCTCAAATGTTACTTCTATGATGATAACACTGTCCCTGTAACTACCTATATCTTTTCCCAAAGTTCTCCTGTCTCCTTGGCTTCAATAATTCATGAAAAAGGTAGAGTAGATATGGGAGTTCATTCAGCTAAGATGAACTGTGTTTATTGCCCAAAATGATTGTTAAGAATAAAGTAGAAGGAGAAGCAAATGGTCCTACATTTAAAGTTTAGGAGAAGTAGCGTGTGGTATTACCAGACAAAGGAATGAATGACACTTCAAGCTGGAAACAGTAAGGCTTGAATCTCAGTTATTGCTAAAAATCAAAGCGACTTTGAAACTTCAACTAATGTCAAGTTTAGGTCTAAGCTAAGAAGATTTCTACATGAGTAACTATAAATTATTTTTAATGATCCCTTTGGTAGTGCTTGATGCTGTGTTTGTGACATGCTTGCTCATTATTAGGAACAAACTGACCATACATTTTTGACGAAAGT
>LOJH01056544.1:0-10477 GCA_001685095.1 Ellobius talpinus | reverse complement strand
TCTGTCCTGGTCTCAGCCTGCTTCTCAAGAGAATAATGATAGAAATGTACAGAGTATAAAATAGGTGAATAAAAAGGGCTTTGTTAAAGTTTGTGTATCTTCAAAGTCTTCCATGTCAAGTCTCACCACAGAAGAGATGTTCCTGCAATTATGGAGACACTTACTCTATTGTTAATAAGGAGACTGAGGTTGGGTTCTTTGCTTCATTAATAAAAAATAATTTTAAAATGGACCCACAAGGAAACTTGAGGACATTTTTATTCCCGTTAAAGAAAAAAAACAATAAGGAGAGCAAACCTTAAAATCTTGGAAGGGAAGAAGACATCCTCTTGTAAGTAGCCACATGACAGACAAACAGCCACATGGCTGACAAACAGTCCCATGGTGAGCAGGTGGAGCAGCGGGGGCTTTAGGGAAAGAATGATAAAGCCCAAAGTCTTGGGAGATGCAGCTCAAGAATGTAATAGAGAAAAAGGGAAAGTTACAGGTTCTGGGTAAGGACTCAGAAAGTAAACAAGGGCTTCAGTGTTTCAGAATGGAGACTGCATGTGTGGTGGCTTAAGAAAGGAACAATTCTGCACATTATCTCATTATGGAAACACTTAGTTATTCCATTTCCTTAGGATGGCAGCTTTGTTGAGGGGTAGTCTTAGGTATGAACCTACAATAAACTTTGCTCAGAAACTTATTCTCCCTGGTCTTTGAATTTCATTCTTGAAATTCTTGAGATAAGAACTTGATCATCCCTGACTTGGGGTAACTTTGGTGGCTGTCACGTTTAGAGTGGCTGTCACGTTTAGAGGACACCAAGTCCCCACTAAAGGAACCAAATGCTTTCAAAGATATCTCAATACGCCTGCATAATTTCTTCTACTCACCAGAACATATGAACATCAAGCTTTGGAAAGATATGGCATCATCAAGAAGAACATAAGACAATTTTGAAACCAGAGCTCTCTGGAACCAGTAGTTTGTTCTGTGTCTGACAGATATCAACTATTACTATTTTTTATGAAAACTCAAAATATGTGACAACAACCATTTGACATTCTTACACCAACATTTTGATACATCTTAACTAATAAAAAGAGGGTGAAGAGTCAACTTTGAATCCCAGCCCTGTATCAGTTAGCTAATTTTGTAACACAAATCACGGGAACATTAGGCTTATGCTTCCTTATTGCTGTGAAGGTTGTTTGAATTCTTCAACCCATGTGGTTCCTTCCAGCTCTGTGATCTAATGAGTTCTTATTCTGCCAGTGCTGTTAAGGAAGCTTAGAAAGTATTTCCTCACTAAGTAGTGAGGAATCAGTTTTCTGACCTTAAATCCAGCCACCCCTATGTCCTGCCACATTACCAACCTCTGCTTAGCTCTGCTTGCTCAAATTCTTTTTAGAGCAACTAGGTAAGGAATCCCATGAAAGTTTAGCACCAGCACTGAGAAGCAGGAGAAACAAAGGGACCTGCATGTCCTGCTTCTCTGAAATAGTCTCTTTATTAGCACATCATGATATATCCTCCAAACTATGTTTTTCCTTTGTAAAGATACTTTTCAAAAAAAAATTAAAGCCTTTCTAATCATTACACATAAACACATGTGGAGTCTGGAATGGAATGAAGACTGATCTGCTCATGAATCTTTAATAAAAAAGATGAGTATTATCTGGAGTAGGTCAAGTGGAAGAGCATATGTAAAAGTTTCTATTCACTGTACAGAAGGAAAACATAGAAAATTACCTTTTCACTAGTGTCTGTTAGTGAACACAGAGTCCCAATTATGTAGAAATCATTCTTCTTTACCTATTTAATTTTCATCTGTGAGTCCCCCCTTTTCGCCAGGTTTCTCCCTCATCTGTATCTCTATCCCTGTTGTTATGCTCCCCAGCATGGATGTGAACTCAAGACCACAAAAGATCATTTTACCTCAGCCTCCCAGAAATGTGGGATTATGTATATCACCAGACTCAACTTCTTTGTCTGTTCTCAACCCTTTCGTACACTATTTTTATTGTTATGACTTTGTACTATGTGTCAGCACATGAGAGAGAATTCTCTATTCTTTCATTCACGGTTGCAAACTTGACTCATTAATTCCTATAATTAGATAACTTAGTTTATTTTGTGGTCCTCTAATAGACAAGATGAATCTGTGTAATGAACAGAAATTCATTGACTAATGGCTCTAGAGTCCCGCAAGTAAAAGACTGAGGGTCTAGCGTTCAGTAAGTGCAATATGCTATGCTTTGAGATATGTGAGGTCAAGATAGGATAAAAGAGAAAAGGGGAGAATAGGAAGCCACATTTCCCAGGTTTATAAGGAACAACAGACATTCACTGGTGATGACACTGCTGTAGTCATTTTGGCTTTTGCGATCTAATTGCCAACATATTTAGTCTTACTTTCTGATACTATTGCAGTGAGAACCAAGTTTACAATGTGCCCTTTTGGGAAGCCATATTGAAACTATAGTAGTAAGTAACCCAGGGTATCAGAGAGGTATTATATGGAAGATGGACATGTGGGATCCAGTTAGAAGCGCCAAATTAGGTAGAATACATAAAGTGTCATTAATAGGCTTTTAAAATAAATGGTAAGTAAGGGTGACAAAATGATGTGTGTACTGTAATAGCTGTTATGAGAAAATTAAAACATAAAGATCGACATCAATATATACACAATTTTATGAACACATCAAACTGACCACAAACTCATTAAGCATATCAGAGGAATTCTCCATTGTGGAGAGTAATAGTTGTAGGTTACAAGGAGAGATACAAATGCTAAAAAGGAAATCATAAAATAAAAATGGATTTATATTTTTAATGTAGCAAGCCATATTTTAAATAAAATCTAATGATGATTTTGAAAGGAAAACAAGACATAATGTGCCCAAACTTCGCTTAGTGGAGGAAATTTCTTTCCATGGTATCTTTTTCAGATGGACAGTTAAAAAAGGAGGGGAGTCCCGGGTTCTGCTCTGCAGGTCAGTGCCTGAAACCAGCCCAGTTAGTGACTAAGCTGAGAATTCTCACTGGAAGGGCTGGCATCACTGAATAGTGTCTCCTGTAAGTTACAGATAGTGCTGAGAACGAACCAGTAGGGAAATCTGTTCCATGCTTTCTATGGGAGGCCCCAGATGTAAGCATGAACATATCTCTACTGAAACCCCTCAACAGCCCCCAGTTCCATCCAGGAGCACCATGCCCTACCAGCACCCCCTTTTCTTAATGTCATGCATCTTTAACTCTGAAATAAACACCCTTCCTTTAACTTTGGATTAGCCTGAGGGTTCACTTAGGATGCAGTTGTCCTAAGGGCCAGAAAGGGAAAACAAAGGAGAACAGAGAAAGCAAAATGATAATAATAATAATAATAATAATAATAATAATAATAATAATAAAAGAGAGAAGTGTGGGTCATTGTGTCTTGGGCATAATTCTCCTGAAGAAACTTCTCCACATTAGTCTGGGCTTCATGGAGAACAAAAAGATGACAAGTGCTTTAAGAATTCTCTGTTTTCAAAATATGCCAATAGCAATGAGCATGCAAAATAGATGTTTTTTCTTTAGGAAGCCCACATTATTTGTTGGTGGACTGGAAGTATTTTATTCATATAGAAGGACAAATATTTATATGTGTTTGTATTCTGCTTGAGGACTAAATGTTATGCAAATTCTTATTGCCTATATAACACCACTAACGTTTTTTCTTCCTGAATGGCATCGTCCTTTCCCTCTCTTTCTTCCCCAAGTCTCTCTGTGCTTAGCATACTTGAAATCCAGAAGTTCACCTGCTAATTAGCGTGAGGATGATCTGCAATATGACCGGAGTTGCCAGAAAGTGAGATGCAACCTTTTCACGTTCAGCTGCAAGCATGCAATGCAAGTCAAAACAATGATGTGGTCAGCTAATTTAGTGGCAGGGGAGGAGTTGAGATTTGTATAGTGGAAGTTCAATCATGACAAGTCATTATAGGGGGACCGTGTACTAAAATGAACCACCAAAGTCAGAATCTTTCTACAGCGAACAGAAGGAAGAGATTGTTTTCACTGAAGGAGCTGTTAAATTTGGAAACCTAAGAACCAGGAAGCCTGTTTTCAGTCAGATGCAAGGATTATTTGTACTTCTCTCTAGTTCTTGTAATGAAAATTTGCAGAAGTCTTTGGAGGAGGAATAAATACTTGGTTGTCCAGCTTGGATAGTTAATTTGGGATTTTCTCCTCCTCTTCCTGGCCGGCCCCTCCTGTTCTTCTTCCTCTTTACCCTTCACCTTTTGGCCTTTCTTTTCCTAAAGATAGGAAGACTGGACTTTTGTTCTCAGAATCACTGGTCCTTAGACCCATGTTGTTTCTGGTGGTTCAGCTTTTTCAGCATGACTCTTGCTCATGCTCACGGGCCTCACCTGGAATTCCATGTTACTCTCTGGAGTCTGGACTAGTAGTTTTGTTTTGCCCAACAGGTGCATGTAAACACGGAGAAAGCACTCTCCCTACTCTGGATTGTAAGGTGGAAGAGCAGACTGACTTGCCCAGCAAATTTCATTCTAGGGATAAATAAAAGTGATAATGGCAGTTCAAGAATTAGAGCCCGTGACATAAAAACTCAACCATTGATTTTGAGCTGCTATTGAGACACATAGCAGCCTTGAGGACTCTTTTATATTATTTGTGACTTTCATATGCATATAAAATGCATTTTGATGAAACCCACCCAGTTTTGTCTCCTTTTACAATTCTCTCCTAATCCTTCTCTCACCACCGTTCCTTCCGAAATCCATATGCTCTGCATTTAAACCCAGTGAGCCTGCTCAGTGTCAGATATGGATGAGCCTGAGCATCCGACAATCTACTGCTCTGTGGTCAGTCTCTCAGGGGCCCCATCATCCAGGAAAATTGACTATTTGTTGTAGGAACCCACTTGTTGTTCCCAGGTGCACAGCCCCAAAATAATCACACAGAAACTGTATTAATTAAATCAGTGCTTGGCCTATTAGCTCTTGTTTCTTATCAGCTAAGTCTCACATCCTAAACTGCCCATCTCCATTAATCTGTGTATCGCCATGTGGCTGTGGCTTACCGGGTAAAGTTCCTGCGTCTGTCTCCGGTGGGACTACATGACTTCTCTATGACTCCACCTTCTTTCTCCTAGCATTCAGTTTAGTTTTCCCCACCCAGATAAATTTTGCCTTGTATAGATCCAAAGCAGCTTCTTTATTCATTAACCAATGTTATTCACAGTGTACAGAGAGGAATTCCACATCAACTATCCGTCACTTAGAAGCCATAAATTCCCTACATCCATGCCATATTTGTTCTCCTCCTCCTCCTTTCCTCTTCCTCCTCCTTCTTTCTTCCTCTTCCTCCTCCTATTTTCTAAATCCTAGCCATTTTGACTGGCATCAGAAGAAATCTCAAAGTACTCTTTAATTTGCATTTCTTGACATGTAAGATTGCTGAACGTTTAAACAATATTTACTTTTCATTTGCATTTCTTCTTTTGAGAATTCTTTGTTTAATTCCATCCTAAAGTCTAACTGGATTGTGATCTTGCTGTTTGGTTTTTTAAATTCTTTATATACTCTGGACCCCAACTCTCTGTCAGATGTATAATTGTTAAAGTTTTTTTTTTCCGTTTTGTAGGCTGTGTCTTCACTTGAATGAATGTCCTTTGATGGACAGAAGCATTTTTTATTTCATGAGGTCACATTTGTCAGTTGTTAGTCTTGATGTTACATGGGTCCTATTTAGAAAGTATTTTATTGTATATAAATTGAGATATATTCTCTGTTTTTTAATTCTCTTATGATCAGGGTATTAAGTTTTAAATTGAGGTCCTTGATCCATTTGGAGTTGAAATTTGTGTATGGTAAAATACAATTTTCTAATCCGTTCTACATGTAGGTACCCAGTTTGGTCAACACCATTTGTTGAAGATTTTTTTTTCCAATGTGTGTTTTGGGTCTCTGTGAAAAAAATTAGGTAGCTGTAGGAATGAGGGTTTCTCTCTGGGTTTCCAATTCTGTTCCATTTATCAGTGTGTATGGTTTTATACCAGTCCCACACTGCTTTCATCATTATAGTTCTGTTGTGTTACTTTGAATCAGGGATGGTGATTCCTCCAGTATTGTTTTTATTGCTCAAGATTGTTTGGTTTGTCCTCTGTCTTCTGTGAGTTTTTTTTTTTAGTGTATTTTGAGGTTGGGTTTTGAAATTTCTGTGAAAAATTGTATTGAGATTTTGATGGTGATTATGTTGAACCTATAGATTGCTTTTGGTAGGAGAGCTGTTTTCACAATATTAACCCAAGCAGGCCATGCGCATGGGTCTTTGCAACTTCTGGTATCTCCATCAGTTTCTTTATCCAGTACAGTTTTGATGGAAATGCATTGAGTTTTCTTCTATTTAGCAGGATGTTGGCTGTGGGATTGTTGTCTATACCCTCAATTGTCCTGATATCTGTCCTCTGTATCCCTAGAAATTCCAGAATTTTTATCATGAAGAAGTGTTGGTTTTGTTAAAAGCCCCCCTTTTTACCATGCAGTGAAGTGATCATATGGTTTCTTTCTTTGAGTGTATTTATGTGTCAAATTACATTTATTAATTTGTGTATGTTGAATCATACATTTGTGGGAAGAAACAGTCTTGGTTGTGGTGGGTGATTTTTGGCTTATAATTCTCTCTCTCTCTCTCTCTCACACACACACACACACATTAGGTCTTTTTCTGGTTTTGTTATCAGGGTAATTCTGGCTTCAAAAATAAATGTGAAAATGTTCCTCCATCCTTTCCTGTTTTACAGAGTAATTTGAGGAGTATCAGTCTTTGAAGGTCTGGTAGAACTCTATGTGAACCTCTCTGGCCTTGGACATTTTATAGTTTGGAAGTTTTTAATTAGTACTTCTATCTCAGTGGTTTTAATGGGCTTGTTTAAACTATTTCTCTTTATATTGATTTAATTTTGGGAGTCCTATCCATCTAGAAATTCATCTAGTTCTGAGTAGGTTTTCTCGTTTACTAGAATACAGATTTTAAAGTACATGCTTAAGATTCTGTTAATTTCCTCAATCTCTATTGTAATATCATCTTTATTTTATTAATTTTGGATTTTTTTCTTTTTCTTTTGGTTAATTTGACAGAAGCTTTATCAATCTTTTCCAAATTCTTTGTAAAGAACCATTTCTTCATTTTACTGACTTTTTGTCTTTTATATTCCACTAGTTTTAGCCATAATTTTGATTATCTCTTCCCTTCTACTCTTTTGTTTGTTCTTGTTTTTCTGAGGCCTGGAGGTTTATCACTAAGTCCTGAACTTGAGATCTCACTAAGTCTTTGAATTAGGTCTTTAATGTTATAATCTTTTCTCTTAGGTCTTCCTTCATTGTGCCACATAGACTTTGGTATGTTGTGTTTTTATTTATATTTAATCCTAGAAAAATTTCAATTTTGGTCTTTATTCCTTCTGTGGCCCAGTTATTATTCAATAATGTATTGCTTAGTTTCCATGGATTTATGTGTACTTTGGGTGAGCTCTATTGCTATCTACCTTTGGTATCAACTTTTATTCCTTTGTGATCAGACAAAATTGCATGATGTTATTTGGATTTTCCTATAGATGTTGAGACTTTTTTGAGTCTTGATATGGGCTGCTGATAAGAATGTGTATTCTTTAGTATTTGGGCAGAATATTCTGTAGCTATCTAATAAGTCCAATTGATTTATGATACCAGTTACCTCTAATATTTCTCTGTTTACTTTTTAAAAATAAATAACCTGTCTATTACAGAGTAGGCTCGAGATTATTCTCTACTTTCACAGCTAGTCAAGTTTTTAAAATGAAACTTTGTGTTTAGTTTATGTCATTTTTAGAATGGCAATATCCTCTTGGTTTTACTGCTTCTTTGATGAGTATGAAGTCACCTTTCTTGCTTCTTCTAATTTTGGTTTGATGTCTATTTTGTGAGTTATTATGATTAGCTATGGTTGGTTTTTTTAGATCCATTTTCTTTTCCTTTAAGTTTTTATCTATCATCGACATTGATGGGCATCATACATTTCTGCTAGGCAGCAAGAGAATGGATTGTGTTTTCTGATCCATTGCAGTTTTTCAGTTTTTATTGGAAAAATAAGGTCATTAATTATTCAGAATTATTATTGACAGATGTGTGTTAATTCACATTGATTGGTTGTTGTGCTATTTTTCTTTGACCTCTTTTGATCTACAGTCCTGGTATTGTTGATTTATTCTCTGTGACATCCTGAATATGTTTATTCTTCTCTTAAGGTTGGAGTATTCCTTAGTCATGAATTCTTTTAGTCTGTTTTGTCATGAAAGGATTTTACTGTAAGTTTCTGGCAATAATCAAGCATTATCTTGTTCAGCCTGCCTCTGAAAGTGGCTTGTCCATTCTCTTGCAGCTTCCAATGTATTGTATTTATTCCATGTTTTTAATGTTTTAACTGTATGGGTATTTTCTTTTCTGGTCCTTTCCTTTGGGAGCTCAGTAGGCCTTTTGTAACTGTAACTCTTTATCTAGGTTTGGAAATCATTTGTATGATTTTACTTAAAATATATTCTCCATCTTTGATATGGTATTTTTCTCCTTCTTCTAAGCCTGAGGGTTATGCCTTAACATACTTCCCTGAAGCTCTTTCATATTTTATTCACATATTAAAAAATCTCATTGACCTTTATTAGTTGATTCAGTTCCTCTACTTTGGTTCTTAACCTCAAGTCTCTGCTTTCCACTTAATCCCTTCCATTGGTAAGGCTTCTCACGGAGGCTTTTATTTTGATTTATTGAGTTTTCCTTTTCTAGCACCGTTTCAGCTTGCCCTTCCTCAGCAATTCTATGTCTTTATTGAATTCCATTTTCATGCTTTATATTTATTTCTTTATTTAAACTACCTCTTTGTTTTGCTTTCCTTGTGTTATTTGAGCATAACTGTAACTATGTTTTGAATGCTTTGTCTGAAAGTGCCCTAAATCCATTTTCATTGGACTCAATGATTTTGAGATTAGTAATTTTTGGAGAAGGCATGTTGTCTTGGGTTTTCATAGTGTTTCTGTTTGTACTGATATTTATTGTTTGCAATTAATAGGTGAGAACAGGGATGGTAGTGGTGATGATTGCTGTCCCATCTGTGCCTGGAGCTAGAGAACATGCAGAAGTGTGGTCAGAGAATTCAGCGTCAGGCATCCCTTACAAATATGTGGCAGGAGGTTGGTAGACAGGAAATACAGAGAGAGTATTCAAGGCTTGATGAATCTTACTTGTTTGCTGTGAAGCTGGGTAGACAAGAATGTGGGGACAAAGTCAACTTGATGAGTCTTAATGAAGGCATTACTTTGACAGTAACTGAACTACAGTTATTCACTAGACAATAATGTTTGCAAATATGTTACATAAAACCTAGGATATTTTCAACAAGCTCATGTCTTATTAATAAAGATGTAGTTCAGTATTCCTAATATCTTATCTCTGAGTATTGAGTAAGCTGATAAACTCAGTGTAACAAAAATATTCATGATGCATAATTGAAAAATAGATTAGGAGCATGTCACATGAAATATAATTAACACAGAATGGATCTCAGATTACCATTATTTCATGTGACTTTATTCATCAACTGCAAGTGTCTTAAAGATGCACCATGTCTTAATGTATTTTTGTCCTCAATTTATGATTCAACATCTGGTACCTCGAAGGAGCTCAAGAAATATGTATCAAAGTACTGAGTGTATCTGTTAAATAATTTTGCAGGCACTGATTTTAAAATTTTCCATGAGCTCTGAATCTCATGTGTGCTCCATTCAGTTTGTCCATTTTCTATTGTTATATCAGGCAGAAATCCAACTCTACAACCAAACTCTGATTTGGCTTCAACTTTGTCTTTACTAGTCTTCCTGGTTCTGAGAGTTCATAATAACCAAACAATCTGGTGTTGACATAATACAGCAATGGCCATTGGCCAACTTGCCAGTAGTAGCTGATGTTAATGCTGTAACCTCAGAAGAATGAAGGACACCTTCACTTTGTCTCTATTTTCAGAGCAATGATCTGGATACTTAAAAGTAATAGTCTTCATTGTTAAGAGATCCAGCTCAGGCTAACCAAGAGTGGAATATTTGACTGAGGTGAGGTATTTTCCATTTTCCTCAACACACATACAGAGAGAAGAACTTCACTGCTAATCTTTGGAACATAAACTCCCAGTCAGGTGACTCATGTTTTGATTTATTAAATAAACATTTTCCATGTGAGAAACAGGGATTAAAAATGAAACTCTTACTTGTTATACCCAGAAAGGTGTAGTGTTGCAGCCATGGAACTGCAATTCCTACAATTCTAGGTTGAGTTGATTGTCACGGGATAACTTAGAGAACTTAAACCACAACAAAGACAAAGGCAAAAGAAGAGGGGTAAGGAGATGGGGAGGAGAATTAAAAGGGAAGGAAGAATAGAAAGAGAGAGATAAA
>LOJH01056542.1:0-10657 GCA_001685095.1 Ellobius talpinus | reverse complement strand
TCTCTCTCTCTCTCTCTCTCTCTCTCTCTCTCTCTCTCTGTGTGTGTGTGTTTTGGTGAGGAGGCAGAATCTAAAGGGATGATGGGTTGTATGCTAATCCTTCATCTTCATTTCAGTCATAGAAACTATTGTAACAGAGTCCATAACAGAGGAGAATATACCAATATTATATTCATTTCTTTACAGTTGTTTTTAAACACATTAATAAAAATTAACTATATTTTTACTGTAAAATAATTCTTCAGAATCTATATTTAAATTACCACTTTTAGATTTGCTGTTTACCTGCCTCATCTTATTTCCTAGGCTATGATAGGAAAATATAAATACCTTCCACTTATTTAATTTGCAGAAATTAGTCAACATAATGAAATTTCAAATACTGAAAACATGTAGAAAAGAGAAAAAGAAGAGTTAAATATTAGGGGATGAGAAAAGAGTGAATGCAGGTGATGAAAACAAGTTAATGAATGGGGATACAAAGCTAACTGTATTTCAAATTCTATTAATTTGTTGTTGTTTTGGTTTTGAATGAGTACCTACAAATATACACCTGACAGTTAAAGTATAAAATCCTATGTAAAGCTCCATAGTTACAGAATGGCTGCTCTAACTGTATAGTTCACTGAGATGTATAGACATGGGATCTGTTTAACTTGAAGGTGTGATGCTTTTTTAATGTGAATGTTTTGGTTAATAATAAAGTCTATAAATCATATATATGTATATATTTGGCCTTAGATTTTAGTCTTAATTGCAAATTGTACATTTTTTTTACTTTCCAAATGTTTTATTTTCTCAACATTTTAGTTATGTGTTCCATTTTTGTGACAAAGATCTATTATGTATACCTAACTGACCTTACTGTGTATACCAGGATGGTCTTCAAATTGTGCCAATCCTCCCAAGTGCTGGGATTACACAATTATAATATATGAGCCACCACAATTGTCATACTAATATTTCATCTCTTCTTTCTCCCTTTCTCCTGATAGTGTTCTGAGAAATATTTAACCATGAATTTTCAGAGAAAAAAATGGGTCCAAGTTCACAGCATGTGCAGAACTGCTTACGTGTTATAAGCCTACACAACTGGATGATGGTTCATGTTTTACTAGCTGACTTTCACAGACTATTATGAACTGGTTACAGCATTCACAGACCATATCTGTTACTTAAGTATTTTAATAGGTTTCACTATTTCTGGTTGCCTCCTAAATGAACCTTCCCCATGAACTAATTCTGTCTTCAAGGAGAGTGCTACTCTATGGTCTTACCTACTTAATATCCATTGTTTTCTTCCTCCCCCTGTCAATTGACTGACAAACCAATCTGAGAAAAGTGACGCAAGGTAAGAAGTTAATGAAGAACAGAAAACGTAGGGCAATATATCCTGAAAGAAGAGTTGCCAATAAGAAAAATAATGATAGTTTAGAAATACACTGTTTGATGCAGTTCAGGGCTACTAGATGGGATGAACACTTAGTAAAGAGATTAGTGGTACAGGGAAGTTAATCATGAACTAGTAGTTCCCAGAGGACATAACAGAAATATCAGAGAGGGAAAAAAGCATGGGTATGGTAGCCCACATGGGTCAGGGAGTGAATAAGAATTTGGTTGTTTTGAGGAGGAAGAGATAGCTCAGAAGTTAAGAGCACTTGCTTCCTTTCCAGAAGTCACAGGATAGATTCCCAGCACCCACATCACGCAACCCATAACTGTCTGTAACTCCAGGTCCAGGGGATCAACCTCTCTGGCTTCTGAGGGCACATGCAGACATGCACACGTACCCACGATAAGATACACATACCTACACATAATTAAAAATAATAAAAATATCTTTTTTAGAAAGAATTTAGAAGATTGAATGACCCACTGATTTTACATGCTTGGCATAGACCCAACCAATAAAATAAATAAGCATGACAAATTGAACTAACCTTGAGTCAGCCCAAAGGTGCAAGGTGCAGTCATTTCAAGCTAGACTAAGGCTCGCTGGTTTTACAACAGTCTCCATAAAGGAAATGAGCAATGAATTGGATTAAGGGAATTCTAAACCCAAGAATAAGCCTAGCACAAGGGAGTTTTTTTTTGTTCATTTCATTTTGTTTTGTTTTGTTTTCCGGGCATATTGCTTAATAGGTGACAGCATCAGTTTCTGTGCAAGAAATGAATTTGGGGATGGAGAAAGCCCTACCCAGGTTTGCCGTATGTTTTCCTGGAAAGTGTTCAGTGTTGCATAATTCCCACTAGCAGGACTACTCTCTGCGCAGGGACACTGAACTGCAGGCTTTTCTCGATCTTTGAATTCATTTTTCTCGAGTCTTGAGTCACTTGCTTTAGTGTTTAACCCTCCCCTTTTGTAGTCTGTATTTCTAATAATCTCCCACTTGGATTTCAGATCTTTTAAAATTAGGAAAATGCAAAGATATCCATTAGGTTTTCTTTCTCCAGCTAGCAGCAGTATAGGTATGTTTCAATTCCTGCTTTTCTTACTGCATTTGTATGCCGGCTTCCTCTGTTTCTTTTCTACCCAATCATTTTTACTTTGCGCACATGTGCTTTGCTCTTTCAAAAGCACTTATGCCTCCAAAATTTAAAAAATGTTTCACTATGAAGAAATCAAATAACTTTCACTGTGTCTTTTTTTTTTTTGCTCAAGTTTCTGTTAATATTGACATTAGTGGCCATTTTTATTGTACATCCATCTTTCTGTGTTCTTAAGAATAGTTCCACCGTTACATTTTTGGACAATTCAAAGAAATAGTTACAATAGTTTGTATTTTCACTTAGGCATTTATTTTGTCGGGGGTGGTGGAGGAAAAAGAACCACAGTAGTACCTATGTGCCAGGGTACAGAAGTCAGAGGGCAAATTGCAGGAAATAGTCCTTTCCATCTACATCATGGTTTCCACAGATATAACTAACTCACACTGCTGAACTCTGAGGAGAGTTCATTGACCCACTCAGCCATCTCACTAACCAGAGTTACTCCCTTTTTAAGTCTTTTTATTGGAATTTTTCATAAAATACATTCTGAACATGATATCTACTCCTCCAGTGCCTCCTAAGTCCTCTGCACCTCCCCATCCACGCACCCACGGGCTCACTCAGCTCCCTGCCATTTCTTTCTTCCTCTTATGTAGAAAGGAAAAAATATGAAACTATGAGATAATACTAATTTACCTCAAATTCCTTGTTTACTTACCCAATGGATAAGGGTTCCCATGGGGAGTCAACAAAGTCTGGCACATTCAGTTGAAGCAGGACCGAGCCCCTCCCCCTGCATTAAGGCTCAGCAAGGCATTAAACCATAGGGAATGGGCTCCAACAACCTAGCTCATGTACTCAGGATAGATCCTGGTCCTACTGCCAGGGACCCCTCAGATAGTCCAAGCTTCGCAACTGTCCTCCACATATGGAAGGCCTAGTTCAGTCTCATGGAGGTTCCATAGTTGTTGGTTGAAAGCTCATGAGTTTCCACAAGCTTGGTTCAGCTGTCTCTGTAGATTTCCCTATCATGATCTTATCCTCCCTTGCTCATATATTCCCTCCTTCCTGTCTTTGATTGGATTCCCAGAACTCAGCCTGGTGCTTGGTTGTGTATCTCTGCATCTGGTTTCATCAGTTACTGGATGAATGCTCTATGATGATAGTTGCGGTATTCACCAATCTGAATCCAGGGGAAGGCCAGTGCAGGCACCCTCTTGGCTATTGCTAGGAGTATTACCTTGGGTCATCCTTGTGGATTCCTGGGAATTTCCCTAGCATCAGGTTTCTCCCTAACCCACAGTGGCTCTCTCTTTGAAGATCCCTATCATTGCTCTCCCTCTCTGTCCTTCTCCCCTCAACCATCTTGTTCCTTCATGTTCTCATCCCCCATCCCCTCCCCTTTCCTGCCCTCCCTTGCCTTCAGTTTACCTAGGAGATATCTAATTCCCTTTCCCATGGTAATCCATGTGTCACTCTTAGGGTTCTCCTTGTTCCCTAGCTTCTCTGGGTCTGTGGATTGTAGGCTGGGTATCCTTTGCTTTATCTCCACTATCCACTTATGAGTGAGCACAGGCCGTGTTTGTCTTTCTGAGCCTGAAAGATTTTGTAAACAGTTTCAGATCTTGAAGAAGCAAAATTTGTGATTTATAGGATAAAATATAACAATAAGTTCATAAAATAAAATGCTATTCAGCAATAAAAATGAATAAATCACAGCTCAATCACCAATTTTCCTTTCTTACAAATTCTCTTTTCATTCCTTCTAATACTCTCACTAGCATGTGAGCTAAACAAGATAAACAGAAAATATGAACAAACAGAAACAGAAAGCATAATGAATTCAAAGTGTGATAAGTTAAAAAACCACTCACGCAAAGGCACATTGTAAAGAACTTTCAGCATACACTAAATGTACCTCACAAATAGTAAACTTTGCCAGGAAAGGCAAGTTAGATTAACAGCAGGCTACTGAATAGCAAAATCAGAAAAAGAGTGTAGCATGAATAATCTTCTAAATTGTGTACTCAAATAATATTTATTCATGTACCCAATTGTTGTGGAAAATTATTTTAACTAGGGAAGGTTGTGTTACATTTATTTATGCTGCAGAATATTACTTTAACTATGTAAAGGTGTATTACTTTTGTTTATACTGCATTTGTTTAATTATGTAAAGATGTTTTGCATTTGTATCACTTTGCCTGCCTAAGGTACCTAATTGGTCTAATAAAGGGCTGAATGACCAATAGGTAGGCAGGAGAGGGATAGGTAAGGAATAGGTGTAGCTACTATCAGAGAGTATAAATAAGAGAAGAAATCCAGTCTCAAGGAAAGGAAGAAGAATAAAGGAGAAGGAGGAGAAAATGAGAGGCACACTGAGGGCCAGCCAGCAGACAGGAGAAGCAGTAAAAGTAAGATATTCAGAAGGAATGGAAAGTAAAAAGCCCTGAGGCAAAAGGTTCATAGGGAGAAGCAGGTTAATTTAATTTAAAAGAGCTAGCCAGAAACATGCCTAAGCTAGTCTGAGCATTCAAAATAAATAAGTTTCCATATCATAATTCTGAAATTGTTTGGTGGCCCAAACAAAAAAAACTGGTACTCTCAATAATATTTATCTTAATTACCTAAATTAAGATAGATATTTGAAGACCAGCAGAAATTATAAGACATTTATCCCCCAATAACTTCCATTAAAAAGGATTTTCTAAGGACTACTCTGGAAGAATACATAAAATTGGTACAAAAAGACTGAGCAAAGACAAGGAAAATCAAGTATAAATCTAGGAAACACTAATATAAAAGTATATCAATAGTCCTAGAATTATGAGAATTCCATTTAATCTAATAAAGTGAAAGTAAATTTTAATATTGTGATGTTGAACATACTGTCAAATTGTCACAACCTAGAGTCACATGGATACAGAGAACCTCAAATGAAAATTTATGTCAGTTGGGTTTCTCTATACCAATGTCTGTGAGAGGTTGTCTTGATTTATACTTGATGTGAGAGGGTCTGTCCAACCCACTGTTGACAGCACTATTTCTATGCAGGTGAGCCTAGACTATATAAGAAGATGAGCTGGACATGTGCTGCCTGCTAGTAAGAACTAATCCTTCATTGTTTCTGTTTGTGTTCCTGTTGGAGTGCCTAGCGTGACTTCCCTCAATGATGGTCTTTGAAATGGAAGTGCAAAAGGAAATAAACCCTTAGGTTCCTCAAGATTTTTTAGCCAGAATGTTGTGTCAAAAAAAATCTAGAGTGAAATTAGAACAATTGTGATCCAAGGTCTTTATATGATATATTGAATTCTTAAGTTTTCATTGAACTTACATAGTAGTTAATTAATGTATATGATAAACTTTTAGGGTGAAATACAATAAAAGAACTAAAATTAGCAAAATTTTGAAGGTCAAAAATGGATGAATCTTTCACATTGTAAAATAAGAAACAAATTTCATAAGCATAATAAGTGGAAAATAGTAAGATAAAAGAAAGAAATCTACATATATACAAAATAACAGTAAGTGTATTAAGCTTACTAATTAAAAGCAGATTATTATATTTGATAAAATCAAATCATATTAACCAGCCCTAGAGCTTTCTTTAAAACAGCTGGATCATAAGGCTTAAACAGTAGAAACTAAATAAAGGAAAAAATTTATGAAAGGGGAAATGGAGAAACTGTAAGCCCTTTGCAGAGGGGGAGAGGGGTAAGTAAGTCCAGAAGAAGGTGGGAAAGAGTAAAGGGGAATAGTAGGACAAGCTATCGGATAGGGAAAATGGGAAAGGGGGCCTCTTCAGGGGGAAAGAGAAATGGAGGTGAATAAAATAGTAATATGGACATCTGAAGATCCCACAAGGACTCATACCATTAATTACTTAAAACAAACTTATAATGTATGTAATTCTGTATATAAATATACTTATATAGTTCTAATGAACTTTCCTGATATAGGCTGATGGTGCACACCCCATGAGCCAAAGACCACCTCACAAATACGCCAATCCAGGCAGGAGAAGCCCTCTTGAATTGTTGACCAGGGTTGCTCCAAAGACTCGTAAAATATAAAACCTACGGCTGAGACCCTTGGTTATATGTCCCACCCCCACAGAGGTAAGCCCCTATTGCTGAAGACACCATGCACTTCAGAAACAGGGTATAGAGACCCCTAGCTAGAACTGTCATGAATGCAGTCTCCCTGAGGACTGACTTTCATAATACCAGAAGGCACCATGTAACCTTCCAAAGGAGGAAGCTAACCAGCTGTCTTACTCAACTATGATGCTTATGAACTAACTACATTAATGGCCAGCATGGCATGATAATCCTTTGGGTACAGTAATGGCATGCATATCTTAGCGATAACACAATTCTCTACCATGTCTACTACTGGAAAACTAGGAATCTAATCAGTGCTAGTGAAGTTACATTTATTGGAGAGGAATCTACAATCTCTAATTTACTAAACCAGCAAAATTTCTAACAACAATCTATGAACATTTGATATATCCACAGATAATTGTAATCTTCACCCCGATCAAGGGAACTTCTCATTGTAACAAATGGTGAGCATTACAGAAAACCACAATCAAAATGTAGAGTTGTGGAGGCAAGTCCTAATGGATAAATCTATAAAATACTCCTGCACCTAAAGCTCAGGGAACCTTTTAAAAGAGGAGGCAGACAGATTGTAAGAGTCAGAGACTTAAGAAGTTTATTGTAAGATTGTGCTTACTTATACTTTCAGTAGCTATATCCATAAAATCTCACCAATATTACTGTCCAAAGGTGAACTGAACAAGGACAACACCAATGAACATGCTAAAGTGCTTGGGAAAAATCCCATCAAGTCTCAACCCTACACGAAAAACTAGAGGCAACCGAGGAAAGCTTACAGGGATGATCTTGAGAGAAGTGGTAGTCCCCAGGGAAAAGCACACCAATTGGATCTACAGAGTCAAATGGTCAGGCCTAAAAACATACATAGAAATTGTAGACTGAGACGGTTATATTTGGAAATATATATGTATACATATATGCACACAGTAACAATTGATGAATAAAGAAGTCATAAATCTGAGGGAGAGCAGGGAGGGTTATATGAGAGAGTTTGGAGAGGGGAAAGGGAAGAAATGATGTTGTAAATATATTAATCTGAAAAAGCATAACTAAGTAAGCAGGCAATGTAAAAAATTAAAATTAAAACAGATTATTATATATTATAAAAACAGAAAAATAACCATCTCTAGGTCTTTAAAAATATCTGAATCATGATGTATAAAGTACAGAAAACTAAATGAGTAATGAAAAACATAGCATAACTCTGGCAAGTATTTAAAAATTGATAAGGCAAAAAGTACTAACACTAAGACAGTCAACCATTATACACCCAGTGAAAAATGTTTAAACACTTTTCTTATTTATTAGAAACACAAACTAATATAAAATTAGAAACAACCCAAATAACAATTTAGGAATAAAATACGGATGTTGTTTCTTTTCATAAAATATGGAACCTTGAAACCTTATATAGAAGCATATAAACATAAATTACCTAGATTGTTAAGAGTAGGTATAAACAAATTAAACATATGGTAAACAACTAATAATGTATATTGTAAAATTCTACGGTATGGTGTGCAAATACTGTTACACATGGAACTATTTAAACTTTAACCTTCAGGGTTTTTTTTAATCTTGGGACAGGAGAGTTTTCCATTTTGGGTATCAATGCTTATTGTGGAGAATTTGGTGGTGGTAGAATGAGCTAAAATGGTCATATATATGCCAAAGCTTTAGATCGCATTACACATCTATATGTGCAATTTTTACTTGTTTATATAAAATATAAGAACCACTTTGTTAGCGATTGACAAAAAAACACAAAAATGTGGATACACACACACTCACACACACACACACACACACACACACACACACACACTTGGGCTGGCTTTAATCCCAGCCCTTGGGAGGCAGAGGCAGGTGATATTCTGAGTTTGGACCCACCCTGATCTACATAGCAAGTTCCAGAGCAACCAGACCTACAAAGTGAGACTGTGTCTTGAAAATAAAAGAAAAAAAAAGCCAACTTGATATCATCAGTATGTATGGCTGCTGAAATGTGTTCTATCAAGTAGTACAATATTTGCATACAGTATATATCCCTACATAATTGAAATCACTTTTTAAATCATATTTTACATTTCAAACAAAGTTCTCCCTCCTTTCCCTTCTCCTGTCCCTGCATCCACTCCTCCAAAAGAGTAAAGCTTCTCATGGGGAGTCAACAAAGCCTGGCACATTAGGTAGAGATAGGACAAAGCCCCTCCCTACTGCAGAAATTATTCCTTTCACATAAGGAGTTGTAAAACAATGTGAATAATAATTGTCATACTATATTGTTTAAAGAATGAGAAGGAAAACCATTGCTATGCTCAGAACAATGTACATGACTTCCTGAGTATTTTTGATGTACATTTGGTTAAATGCAGATGCAGAGCTAGTGGGTAAGGTCAATTGATTATATAAAACTTTTCTTTATGGTGAGTTATCTTACTTACAATGATAATAGATAAGCTCGAGTAAATGTTACTAAGAACAATTTACTTGTTCATATACAAAAATATTTAAACTTTGAAATTCAGAACAATCACTTCCAAAAGAATTAAAAACCCTAATGTGAGGGCACAACACTTCTCAACCTTTAAAAGAAAAGATGGAAGCCTCCTTATGCTTTTTGTTAGGTGATGGGCCTTTTCTAAGGCAAAAATAGATCTGAGTATAAAATCAAATATGTATGAGTAAGGTTTATATTTATGCTTTATCTATTAAAGCATAGCACATTTGTCTTTATTTGTGCATAGCTTTATGTCTTCAAGTAATCACACTGATGCATACATTAGGGCCACTGCATGGCATCTGTAGACCTCTGCTGCATTCTAGCCCTGTCACTTTCCCTTATATCTTGTGTGACTTCACCATGCATTTTCTAAATCTTCTTCCTAGATTTTTTTTATTCTTCTGTGTTGGGGACTGTAGACCTTCAGACCCTGAATTTTCTGTAACCCCTTGGCTGTTGGAGTAAACAACTTGTTTTTCTATGCTTGCAGCTTCTCTGAGCACAAGACCCTCCATGAGTTTCTGATGTCAGAGGAGTGGTTTCTGGTAGGCTTGCAGCTGAAAAATCCAATCCTGAGAGCTATGGTGTGGTCATTAATCAAGGAGAGCCCTATATTAGCTGCCCTGGAACACAATATAGAGGGCATTCTTGCTTCAAGGTTAACCCATGCCAGGAGGTACTGTACAGGTGGCCTGTACACTTCTGGTTAAATTTTACTCCTTGATTACTGATTCAACCTTTTCAGTCCATACCTGGTAGCACTCCTGTACACACTTGATTCCTTCAAAACTAAGCTCCAATTTAGACTTCCCTAAAGTCTTCACACCTTGGCAATAATTTCTCTATTATTATTGTTGTTGTTTTTGTTGTTGTTGTTATTGTGAATAATATTATTAATTATTCACCCAAAGGAATACTATACAAATATGAATAGATAACCATACCTTTATCTTCTATGGAAGAATATCTCCAGGATATACTATTAAATTCAGATAATGAAACTATCTGTATAGCATACTTCATTTATACAAGTGTACTATGCTTTTACTTTAATTTTAATAGATAAAATAGAAATATAAATCCTAATAAAATTATTACACATCAAAGAGGCTGGCGAGTAGAGCTTACTGGTATGTAAATGATTCTAAATTAAAATTTTAAAATAGGCAAGTTCTAAAAAATCTGAAACATGTTCAAGCAATGTGTTGCAATGTGGGCGACATAAACACATGAATTGACTTTAAAAGAGGATTGTGACACTACAGCCCTTGTGGTGTATGTTCATAGTCCAAAAATAATTAAAAACAAATTTTAGCTGGGCAGTAGTAGTTCATGCCTTTAGCCCAAACACTCAGGAGGCAGAGGCAAGCAGATCTCCATGAGTTTGAGGCCAGCCTGGTCTACAAGAGCTTGTTCCAGTACAGCCAGAGATGTTACACAGAGAAACCCTGTCCCAAAAAAACATAAATAAACAAATAAATAAATTTCAAGTTTGATGGAGGAGGGTCATCTGTCTATGTGTTACTTTCATTGGTTAATA
>LOJH01056539.1:0-11689 GCA_001685095.1 Ellobius talpinus | reverse complement strand
GTAGTAGTGGTAGTAGTAGTGGTAGTAGTAGTGGTAGTATAGTAGTAGTAGTATAGTAGCAGTATAGTAGCATAGTAGTAGCATAGTAGTATAGTAGTAGTGTAGTATAGTAGTAGTATAGTAGTAGTAGTATAGTAGTATTAGTAGAGTAGTAGTAGTATAGTAGTATAGTAGTAGTAGTATGGTAGTAGTAGTAGAGTAGTAGTAGTAGTAATAGTAGTAGTAGCAGCAGCAGCAGCAGCAGCAGCAGCAGCAGCAGCAGCAGTAGTAGTAGTAATTGCCTCACAGATTTTTGTGAAGATGGTGCAGAATGCTTCATTTGTTTTTCAGACAGGGTCTCTTTTGACCCAGGCAGACCTAGAACTCAGTACACAGCCAAGAATGACCTTCTTCTCTTGACCCCCTTGCCTCTATCTCTTGAGTGCTGGGATTATTATAGGCATACGTCCAATGGTCAAATGAATTTTTAAGGTCCTGATTTTCAGGACTGAGGGGATGGCTCAGTCAATAAGTGCTTGTTGTACAAGCGGGAAAACTTGATTTTGATCCCCAGCGCCTATATAAAAATCTGGCACAGTAGTATGTGTGTATAGTACCAGCGCTGAATATGCAGAAACAGGAAGATGTGTAGAGTTTGCTGACCAGCCAGTCTAGTTGGATCTGTGAGCTTTAGGTTTAGAGACTCTGTCTCAGAAAAAGAAGTGATTGAAGAGAACCCAGTGTTAACCTAATGCACACATATGTAGGTGTTCCCTCCTCTGTCTTTGCCACACACCTGCCTGACACACTTTATGGAATGGTGTGAAGGAATGCCAAAGCATTGTCTCTACACTCCTTCTGGTGCTCAGGCTTTTGGGGCGGGTGCTGCAGCTCCTGCCCTCTGACAGTTTGTTTCGGGGAAGTGGCTGACCATTACGAGCTGCCCCCAGCACTTGCTTGCTATATGAAGGAATGCTCTCGAATCCTGTAGTAAGATGGGCAGCACTGCTTGCATAAGCCACACAGGTGACAGCATGGAGCTGTGTTGCCATTTCCCTTGGTCTGCTTGCGCCCACTGTGCCTATTTCTACCGTAAGTGGTGCCACCCATGCTGACTGAGACTAGAGAAAGATGGGGGCGGGGGACCCAGATGTACTCCTTACCAACAACAGAATTGTCTTGTACTAACTAGCACCCTGTTTGTTTATGAGTAAAGATGCCTGGCAGTGGTGGGAGGCAGCAAAGGGACCATGCACTGGCCTCTCCTGCCTCTTTCCCCTTGCCCCATCACTCACAGATAGTCCCATGTGCCAAGCTTAGTCTTCAGAGATTGGCCCCCACAGTCCAGTTGCTCCTCTGACCTGGGTACAGTTTCTGACTCTCTCAATGTTCTTAAGCATTTTGGAGCTAGTGCAGATTCAATGATGGCGCTTTGTTGGGTCGACATTGACGACTGATGGATGCAGTGTCTCTTCAGGAGCTTGAAGTTTGTGTTTGCATGGTGTCGTTTTGAGGAGAAAGGCAGATAGATGATCACTTTAGTTCGAGAACATGGGGAGTTGACCATATTAGCCCCTCCCATATTGTGCTATCCGAATTTGAAGGCCCCAGGCATCCTCTTTGTGGGGCTTTCTGGTCAGGAACTTTTGGGAAATCGTGCCACAATTTTAAGGACTTTTGCGTAAGATTGCATTAGCAAAAAGCATGTGACAGCCATCAAAATAAATTTCTGTACTGATTTTATCCACCTACCATGCCATACATTTTATTTTCTTCATTAAAAAGAAAAAGAGTCATGACAACAATCAACTTTGTGTCCCCAACTCTTTGGGATACTTTTCTTCCCAGTGAAACAGTGGCTACAAAGAGAAAAGAAAGCTGCCATGTGGAGCAAAGGCAGGGCAGGCTTAGCGCTCAGCTTCCTCTTTTGTAGCTTCTGGCTTTGTAGCATCCTAACACTAGTCCTCATCGAAGGCTAACCATGCCTATGGCTTGACTGAAATGACTGGTAAACTGTATAGACTCTGTGTGATCCTCGACAGTAGCCTGCACTACACTCTAGCCAATCTTAGCATCCCTTTCAATTAGTCACTGCCATTGGATAGAGCTATTAGTTCTCGTCAGAGAACCGCTGGAGCTGGATGGTACCCCGTGGGTCACACCTGTGAAGCAGGCACTCCGTTGCCAAGCCACATCCCTAGCCGTCGGTGGTTTGGGGGCTGTTTCAGGTGTGACTTGGACACACCTGTTTTCTTTCTATGTTTAGGTTCTTATTGGTGTAGTTTTCCAACAGAGCACAGTATGTGTGTGCATGCAGGTGGCTCGGCAGCTGCCTACCGCAGCCCTGTGATGGAGCAGTCGCCACACGCCTGGACTGACAGGCTCATTTCATTGGCTTGCAGTTTCATCTCCCTCTGCACTGCCTGCCACCCCGGCTATTACAGCTCATGTGACCTCCATAGTTTTGAGATAATGACCTCCTCTTTCCTGCCTCTTTGATCATCCTTACCTATAATTAAAGAGATTATTGGAAGGGGGAATCTGTCCTTGATAAGCATGTGACTATTGAATGAAAGTAGGGGGCATGCATCAGACGGGGCTAACTCACCCCATTTTCTAAAATATGCTCTTCAAGTGACTTGAAAAAATATTCTACTGCTTTATGTGCATAGGTGCTTTGCTTGCATGTATGTCTGTGTATCGCAGATTTGCCTGGCGTCTGAGGAGGTAAGAACAGGGCACTGGATTCCCTGGAACTGAAGTTATAGATGGTTGTTTGCCATCCTGTGGGTTCTGGGAATCAAATCTGGGTCCTCAGAAGAACATAGAATACTCTTGAACACAGAGCCATTTCTCTAGTCCCCAGGTGACTTTAAAACAATTATTTATTAGCATTGTATGTATACATTTGTGGAACACATATGAATGTATGGCAGAGACTACTTTATGGAGTTAGTTCTCTTTTATATAGATTCTAGGGGTCAAACTCAGGCTCGAACTCAGCAAGCACATTTGCCTGCTGAGCCATCTCTCTAACTCCCAAACATTCTTTCAAGTGTAGTCCACATGTGCCATCACCAGGGACCATCTAAACAAACACCCATAACCAGTGCCAGAAATCAGAGCTCTTCTGGAACTGCGTGCTTGTGATTTTGGAAATCTGCTTTTGAAAACTATCTTTCTCCAAGAAACCCTTTAGAGGTGGTGGTGATGGTGCAGAATGGCCTCCTGCTAATGCCACAGTCTGTTGCTAATCTCCAGGACCTCAAACTGTCCTTCTGTTGGGGGGAAAGCATAGGAGCACATTGCGATACTTGTGACTAGAATTGCCTGTGAGGGTCCAGTGTAAAGGAAGGGAACCAGAGAAGCCATTCAGTGATTTAGCTTCATACCCTTACCCCTTTGGCTTTTGATATCATATTGAAACCTAAGAATCAGTATTATTTCCTGAATTGTGTCACCTTTCCTGTGTTTTCAAAAACGATATGACAAAAGTTTCTATCCTTTTGACACTGTGACTTTACACTGTCATCTACAGATATGCTGACCTGCTTGCAAGACTAGGGATGCAAGTTAGGTACCCTTCAGGAAAGCAATTTAAATATAAATGTGCAGCTAATTAGTATCAGCTAATTGTGTGGCACTGATTGGAAGGCAGTTTCCTGTCACAATGAGGTGGACAGAGAGAAAGGAGAGTTCTACCTTATCTTTGTACATCTTTGTAGGTAAAGTATTTGCACTCCCAAATTGAGTTTGCCCAGCAATTAATGGGAGGGGTTAAGAGTTTCCGGCCTTAGGCTCAGTGTTTACTACAAGAGTTGTTTGGTCTGCCTGCGTGTCCCATATTTACCCTTCTGTATATCAGAAACAAAGAATAATTCCAGCATCACATAAAGAAACACAAAGCAAAAGTTATTGGCAAGGCATTCTTTTTGCAAAAAGGGTCTACCAGAACCCAAACCGAACGAGTAAAGGCATGTGTCAGAATGGCCTCTGTGATGTAGGTGGTGACTTTGTTTCATGCCATTGGTGGGGGCTCAACTTCACAATCCGACGTGACTGGCTTGTCTACAGAGAGGAAGAGGGGAGGTTCCGAATATGAGGACACTGTCAGGTTGACTATATTTGCTAGGAAAACCAAAACCGTTTCTCATATACTTCATCTGTTTGACTATCCGCAGGGAAGGGCCGGTATGGAGAAGTGTGGAGGGGCAGCTGGCAAGGCGAAAATGTGGCCGTAAAGATCTTCTCCTCCCGTGATGAGAAGTCATGGTTCAGGGAAACAGAACTGTACAACACTGTGATGTTGAGGCACGAAAATATTTTAGGTGAGTACGGATGAGCTTTCATTGCTGGTCTTGGTAGAGATAAGTTGCTTGTCCTGGTTCTCTCCCGCTTGTCACATCTGCAGTTTAGAGTCTCTTCCAGAAATCGATGTAGTGACCCTCAGCATTTATAGGCTATTTAATTTTTTAGCAGGTATTTTTTTATTTAAATATTCACATAGGTTATAATTTCCTGCATGATGAAAAGGAAATCTGTTTCAAGGCCTTCTAGCTCCTGGACCTGCGGATGTGTTTAAACAGAGGTTGCAGACTTCTTACTCCTGGACCTGCGGATGTGTTTAAAAAGAGGTTGCAAGACTTCTTACTCCTGTATCTGCGGATGTGTTTAAACAGAGGTTGCAGGCCCTTCTTACTCCTGGACCCGCAGATGTGTTTAAACAGTGGTCACAGGACTTCTTACTCCTATACCTGCAGATGTGTTTAAACCACACAAACTGGCTCTACATTGTTCACTTCAAGGCTTCTTAGGTGGTTCCACTTGCCCTGCCCTTCCTGAATATTTATTACTGGAATCAAACTAAGAAAGGTCTTTGGATTTTTTCCTAGAGATTCACAGCTCCCAGGGACGCCGTAATTAGATGCACATGCCTTCAAACGAGGCATCACTTTCAAAGACCAGATTTACAGAGGGATTCAGCATACATTTTCATTTGAAAACTCCTCGCATACTTCTGGGACTCACAAAATATAGATGAATTTTCATCATCTTATCACGAAAGCTTAGCAACACTTTAGAAATATGCGAAGTGCCCACTACCATCCTGCTATAGCAATGGCTTCTATAGTTTCAGAAGGCTTGAAGTGTGTTTCCATTAATACACACATATGGTGAAAGCTGCCTAGAGTGAGTCTTCAAAAATAGAAGAGAAATCTGTGTTGAATTTAACTGTAGGCTCTAGTGTTGGCCACTGTATGCTATTGGATTATGTCTGGGTATTGTACCTTGTACTTCTATCCCATTCTATCAATTTAGTATTTAAAGGTGACCCAGGTTCTTGGTGGCTGATGATTGGGTGGCCATCCAAAGCTTTGCTTCAACAGTGCGATGGTGATGGTCAATCTCAGGGACATTTAAAAGTTGTCTTTGAGGGGGCTGAAGAGGTAGCTCAGCATCTAAGAGCGCTGGTTGCCTTTGCAGAGGTCCTGGGTTCTATTCTCCACACCCACCTGGCAACCTTTTGTAACTCTTGTTCCAGGGATCTGATGATCTCTTCTGGCCTCTGTGGGCATTGCATGCACCTGGGGCATACACAGGCAAAACAGCAAGCACACAAACACGAATTAAATAATTAAAATGTGTCTTTGAGTGCTCCCCAATTAGCCTATGGTGTTGGTGACTCCTAGGCCTGACATTCCTAACTCCCTAGTTGTCAGTTGCAAGGAGTCTTGAGCTTCAGTCACAAATCTATCTGTCTGGCTATATCTAGTATTTTTCTTTCTGTGGGACTGTGACAAACAGGTGGCTTTGGCCTTGTTTGCATTGTTCTTGACTCTCTACTATCTCCTTTCCATCCTTTAATCTTTAACAGAGTCTGGCTGCATTGCCCAGGATGGTCTTGAACACCTGGGTTCATGGAGTCCTCAGTCCTTAGCCTCCCTGAATCAGTGGGAGAAGAGGTTTGTGCCACACCATGCCTGGCCTGCATATTATGTCTCCAGGATCTGATTATGATCCTCCTCCCCAGGAGTATTGCGAAGTCTAGGTCACCAAAGCACATAGTTCAATTCAACTTATTCTTTGTATGTAGGCACAGTCGCCTGTAAAACTCTGGGCTCTTGTTCGTCTTGTTCGTCCCCTTCGTTAAACCTGTGGGCTAGCTCAAATTTCAAGCCTTCGTCCTGCTGCATCTGGCGAGGAAGAGATCAGGTGTAACTAATGCAGCTTCCCCTGTGGTGCTGGGAAACTGGCTTTTACTCTGGGGAGTAAAACTCTTCCCTAATCTAAGGACCGTTCAAGGCCCACTGCCCCTGCCAAAGCTGCATCTGTCTGCACATTCACTGCCCTATGTCTGTCACTAAGGAGGTTGATTGGTATGGAGGTCTACTCCACATCTTACATCATGCTCCTTTAAAACATATATGATATTGATTGCTTTATGCCTTGTTTTTGCCACAGGGTCTAATGTCTTTCAGGCTAGTCTCAAACTCACTATGTAGCCAAGGAGGATCTTATCTTGAATTTTGACCCCCCCAGCTTCTACCTCTCAAGTGTTAGAATTACTGCTAGAAGTGCCACCATGCCTGCTTTATGTTTATGGAGATGAGGACCAAACCCAGGGTTTCTTATATGCTAGGCAAGCCCTGTACCAACCACATCTCCTGTCCTGTGTTTTTAAGCATAAAATTGAATAGCATAAAGTTGGCTGTGCATTGATCACCATCGTCCTTTGCCATAACTGCTTTGTGCTCTTGTGTCTTGTATGATGGGCTGGTAAGATGGCTCAGTGATTGCTGTTAGACCTGAATTTGCCCCAAGTTCAATCCCCGACATCCCCATGGTAGGAGAGAACAAACCTCCACATGTCCTTTGATTCCATGCACCATGGTGCATGAGTACATGTGCATGCTCTCACAAAATAAATAAATAATAAATAAAATAAAAATAAATGTAATTTAAAATTTAAAGCCCTAAGGAGGGGCTGGGGAGGTGTAGGTCAAGTGGTTACTTTGAAGGACTGACAGCCTGTTTGGTTTCCCAGAACCCATGTAAAAGCTATGCTGTAGTGCAGAAATTTTATAATCCCAGCACACCCCTACTTGGAGACTGAAGATGGAGATAGGAGAATTGCTAGGAGCCCCCACACCAACTAACGTTGTATGCACAGCAGTGAACGGCAAGAGAAACCAGGTCTCAAAGGACGGGAAAAGCAAAGACTGATAGCTAAGGTTGTTCTGTGACCTGCACACATGAACCCTCACATATGCATGCCCTCACACATGAACACATACATACACACATACACGTGGGTGCACAAACACTCCCACAAGAGTACTATTGACTGCTTAATGTCACTATCTCTGGATACTACTGGGGAGGGGAGCAGACTGTTCCTGAAAGTATATAAACTGTTCTTTGTACACACTGTGCGCTCAGCATCATGCTGAGCATTTTGAATGCACTATCTTTCATTGGCGTGGCCCTTTAGGATAAATGTTGTTACCCTCATCTTATAAACAAGGAGAGCAAGTGCAGATCTTATTGACTTGGGTAGCGCCAGTATGTGAAGCTGTAGGTCCCAGCCATCTCAACACCATCCGTTCAGCACCTCTGCTGGTTCCTTAAGAGCATGGCCCCTGCAAACTTCACAGAGGTTCGATCACTCTTTGATCATGTCTAGTTCTTGAAGAGCCAGGGCAGAAGTATTGGGTCTAACCATCCTCTCCCTGTATTACAACCACATCCAGTGGGTGTACCCAAGTCCCCACCTCTAGGTACCTGCTCAGCTTTCATTAATAGTGGACGTCTCTGGACTCCAAACCCAGTCATCCTACAACAGCGTTCCAGCACTGAGAATCAAATGTATTTACATAAACTTGGGAGGTAAACAGTTGTAAAGTTCCTGTTCATTTCAAAGTGATTTTTTCCTGGTTTAGGACATAATGAATGGGACAAACAAAATCCTCCCTTAAGATCTAGGGTTCATAGGGAAGGGGAGAGGAGGAGAGCTTGCTTCCCCCCCCAGGGGAAGAAATGAGTATGGGCTTACTACACAAGTATATGTTAGCAGTTTAGTATTTTTGGAATTGTACCTTCTAGCTTGGGATCTTTATTTTGAGGAAGAGTTCCTCAAATGTGCTTAGGATGTGTACAAAAGCAGCTTCATGTTTCTCTGTGTCTACTAGCGTCTCATTTCTCTCCAAGACCTCTGTCACTTCTGGATACAAGCCTATTCTAGTATCTGCTCTGAATTTTTTAAATTATTTATTTTAGAAAAAAAATTATTTAGATTCTGCAGAGGCTGCGGTAGGCATGGCAGTAGCATGCCTACCTGCTCTGAGCTATTAGGATTCTGGGTGCTGGGCTCATGGTGCCAGGTCAGGACTAGAAGGCAAGCATCTAGTTCCCAGGTTTGTAGGGTTAGGGCACTATCTGGCAAGAGTTCAAAAATTTTATTATGGGTGAGCACCAAAGTATAAATGTCATGTGATTCTTCACTGTATATTAGTATTTACAAGGATGACTTATGGTGGAAATTGGCAGGACATTTTGCTGTTCATTAGCACTGTTCCTTTCAGGAGTAGATGCTGTTCCCTGGTGCTTTTGTAATTCATTATTTTTTGTTCTAGATTAGATTCACTCGGTGACCGTTTTGGGTTCTCAAGAGTCACAAGGTGGAGTTCTCACTGTGAAAATCCTGTCCTTCTTCCCAGGTTTCATTGCTTCGGACATGACATCCAGACACTCCAGCACCCAGCTGTGGCTAATCACACATTACCACGAAATGGGATCCTTGTACGACTACCTTCAGCTCACGACGTTGGACACTGTTAGCTGCCTTCGGATAGTGCTGTCCATAGCCAGTGGTCTTGCGCATTTGCACATAGAGATATTTGGGACCCAAGGGAAGTCAGCTATTGCCCACCGAGATCTAAAGAGCAAAAACATCCTGGTGAAGAAGAACGGACAGTGCTGCATAGCAGATCTGGGTAAAACTTAAAAACCATTCTTAGTTACCTCACTTACTAACGTTGTACTCCAGTGGTTAGCCATGTTGTGCCTGTGTCTCCTCCTAACATGTTGTACTGAAAATATCAAACATTAAGGAGAACTGAATGTCTTTCTAAGCTGTGTGTGGACCACTCACATCTCCCCGTTAACCAGCAGCTGTGTGTGGACCACTCGCATCTCCCCGTTAACCAGCAGCTGTGTGTGGACCACTCGCATCTCCCCGTTAACCAGCAGCTGTGTGTGGACCACTCCCATCTCCCCGTAACTGTTTCATAGTTCTCTCATCCTTACCATGCATTCATCTGTCCATCTATCAGTTCATGTTAATCTTGGAGCATTATAAAGCAAGTTGTGGACAAAAGTATCCTTTGCTCTGACAACTTCACCATTCAAACTAATATGCCATTCAGTAAAGTGCCTTACTTGTTCATTCATTTTTTTCCCCTTCCAGGTACAATTTACATATCCTGAAACACCCAAATCTTATATTTTAAGAGTTTTGACAGAAGCTGTAAACCTCTGCCGAGAGTTTCTTACTGTTTTTTTTTAGAGTAGGCTCCGTCCGTATCCCACCCCCTCATCTGTGACAGCTACTGTAGCATTCTGATTTCACGAACTTTTGTGTAAAAGTAGGTGTACAATTAAATATTTTATGGATTGGTTTGTCTTAAAAATGGTGCATGAAGTCATTCTTCAGTCACCAAAGCAAAGTTATCAAGTGGAGAAAGTGGGCCATGAGGTAACTCGTCCTTTGCAGAATTGGAGCCCCGCCACCCTCCAGGGTTTTGGGTCTGCCGATGGAGTTTCAGTTGTCCTACAGATGAAACTATCTTCCCAGATAGTGGCAACTCTGCAAAATAATCTCTACCCTAAACCCCTAGGATTTTGGCTGTATGGTTGTCCTAATAATAACCGAATGGTGTCGTTATGATGCCTCATTCCTAAAAAAGGTTTAGACAGAATTAGCTTTAGTTGTGTGATAAGGTTAATATACTTTTGTTCGATTTTAAAAGCAGAGAATTTGACAGGTTAGGGAAATCCATTTCCTTCGATTCACCTCATGTCAGTGTTTTTGTGAGGGTGTGGGTGTGGCCCCAAAGCCTCATGGAGCCATTGAGTTGTGAAGAAAACTTGCACAGCTCTGTCATGGCTCTTGGAGCTACGGGGATTTGTCTGCAAATTCTTCACTCACTCTACATTTTTGCATGTTTATTTACTTGTGTGCTCACTTGGCTCAAATGCAAACAATCCTTACACTCTGCCCAAGGGCCAAAGGGGGGCCCTAATGCTTCATGCCAAGCTCTGGACTTCTACAACATTGGTGCCCTCACAAGAACTGTTCATGTACCTCAACACCAGTTGTGCCCACCTCGCAGGATTATGGTAGGGTTCAGGCATTGCTGGAAATTCTCAGAAGAAAGGATTCCGGTGAGGGCTGCGGTTATAATAGGGAAGCTCTAGGCTTTGGTTTATGGGACTTGGTCAGGAAGGAGATAGGGGATTTTGTCCAGTTAATTAATGGTTCAGCCACAGTTTTTTTTTTGGTATGAAGCCTTCCAATTAGATACATTAGCTGTGGCAAAAAACCATGCTACTGAGTCACTGCCCGAGACCAGTAATGTTGTGTAGGAAACAGCCCCTTGAAGGCTGGAAGTTGCATGTAATTATTCATGGTTTACCCTGAAATTAAGGACCACTCATCAGGAATGGTGTTCTGTTATCAGCGCTGCCGAAAGGACTATATCCAATTGATTTTTCTAACTTTTTTGTTATTAAAAACAGTTAAGTGTATAAGATTTTAATTAATTTGTTCTTTAAAAATAAATTTTATTATGAAAAATACTTCCAAATAAGTGAAAACATCACATAAACGGTTTGAAGGATTATTAGTTTT
This sequence comes from Ellobius talpinus, assembly GCA_001685095.1. Lineage (NCBI taxonomy): Eukaryota > Metazoa > Chordata > Mammalia > Rodentia > Cricetidae > Ellobius > Ellobius talpinus. The sequence continues at coordinate 801 of LOJH01056539.1, read as the reverse complement.
TGTGTTTTTTTTAAATTTGTTTGTTTAGTTTTTTGAGACAGGATTTCTTTATGTAACAGCCCTAGCTGTACTGTAATTCACTCTGGAGACCAAGCTGGCCTCAAACTCAGAGATCCACCTGTCTTTGCCTCCCACATGCAGGGATTAAAGGTGCGCACCATTACCACCTGGCCTTGTTTGTTTTGTGAGACAGGGTTTCTCTGTGTATCCCTGGTTGCCCTGGAACTCCCTCTGTAGACCAGGCTGGCCTTGAACTCAGAATCTGCCTCCCACATGCTGGGATTGAAGGTGTCTACCACTGTCACCCGGCGGCTTGAAGGAATATTATAATGACTCTTAGATTCAAATTTGAACTTTTTGTTATATTTTCCTTCTGTATTTTTACTCATTTGGAGGTGTGTGACAGATATTATAACATTTTATTACTAAATGTCTCAAAATTTATCCCCCCATATCAAAATATATCTCTTCCAAAACCACAGTTTAATCTCATCTAAAAACCACTAGAGTCTGACTATGTCACCTAGACTGGCCTGGACCCTCCTTTAGCCTAGTCTGGGATCCTCCTGCCTCAACCCCTGAATGCTAGAGAATTACAGGTGTGTGCCACCATACTTGGCTTTGGTTATTTCTTGGCTCTCTTAAGTAACGATTCAGTCAAGGTTTACAGATTGCATTTTTTTTCTTTATAGTGATGATTGCCTGCTAGTAGGTAAGGGATTCTCTGTAAAACTTAGCACCCAGCAACTTCTGGGAAGCTTCTGTTGTTGTTTTCCTTCCCTTCCCTTCCCATCCCTTCCC
>LOJH01056534.1:0-11691 GCA_001685095.1 Ellobius talpinus | reverse complement strand
ACACACAGACAAAATATTGTATACATAATAAATAAATAAATATAAAAAAAGAAGTCTACTCACAATGGGCTCCGTCTGTCCATGTTTCTTTATTTTTTCCTCTTTCAGTCCTTCTTCTCCCTTCTCTCTTCTCTCTTGTTCTGCATGTTACAAACATTCACATATTTCCTTAAAACCAGCAAATCCCCAGTCCTAGCAGGTTCTAGGGCTGGAATTATTTTGCCCCATAAAAAAGTCAGATAAGGGTTTTCACACACACACACACACACACACACACACACACACAGGTCTGTGATTGTCAGCTCAAAGATGGGAGTGGCTAGTGCAGCCCAGTGAACTCCTTAATGGAGAAAGTTGGTTAAGAAAGGAATTAAATCATCAGGGAATTCTAGAGGGGGTTAGTGTGCTGTGCTACTTTTTAGGTGGTTAGGAAGAACTAAAAAGTTTACTTTCAGTGTGCTGCTTTTTCCCTCTCCCAGCATGCATTGAACCAGGTAACCAGACAACCTATGTAAACAGTCAGGGAGAAGCCATGATGCTTGATCAGACAACCCGCACACCAGGCACTGCAGTTTTTGTGGGCCTAGGCCTGGAGTTTTGCTCTAGGTGGTAGAAACAAAGAAGGGACCCAGGTCTCTAAATTATCAGTTCCAGGGTATCCTGTTATCAGCTGTTCTGGTTGTGGGGTAAAACCAGAGCAGCAGCTTGGGCAAGCGGTAATTCTGTGTCCTTGGAGATCTGTAAATATCTTAAATGGGATGCTCTATGCTTGGACCCTAAGCACTGACCTAGGAGAGAGGAATGGAGTGGAATTGGGAAACTGTTTTCATGGAGCAGTTCTGAACTGTGGGAATTAATTTCCAAATATGTAATGGGAGCTATCTACAGTGAAAGTCTACAGCAAAGGACAGCCACTAATTCACAAAACAATAGCACCAAAATTTCCTTGTATCTTGGTTTAACCTTTACCAGAGCCCTTGGTTCTGATAAGTCACTCGTGAAAAGATGGCTGAGCAATTACTGTATAATATTGCGACTTGTAGCAAAGGAGCCTGGGAGATTCAAGCAAAAAAAAAATCCAGAAGCTGACCTGCTGGATTATATAGGAAACCTATTTTTCTAGCTTTATTTTATTCTGTTTGTATGAGCATCTTGGCTGTATGTGTATAGGTACACCACCCACATGCGGTCTGAAGGCATCAGATCTCCTCTCACTGGGAGTTTGGATGATTGCAAGCTACTGTGTGGGTGCTAGGAATAGAACCCCAGGTCCTCTGTGAGAGCAGTAAGTGCTCTTAACTGTGGAGCCTGCTCTCCGGCCCCATGACGCTTATTTTGACATGCTGTCACGTTGCTCCCAGAGTGATCTCCTTGTTACCATTTGCTTCAACACCTCCTCCACCTCTAAGCCGGCCCTTAGTTTCTGCCAATCATCTCTCTCCCCTTGGTGCTTTCCCCTAAGCAGAGCTGAGTACCTGACCATAAGTTCTTTGTGATGTCTGCTGGTAACTTCACAGAAGCCCATTGGTTACTGTGAGAATGGAAGCCCGTGCTGCACACCCTGACCGGCCGAGTGCCTCCAGTGTGACTTTGGCCCTGTGTTGTAGATAACCTCCATTCAGTTTTGAAAGAAGATGAGAGTCTCTCAACTATTTAGGCAGTGATAATTTTGAGATGAAGTAGTCTTTTCCTAAACGAGATGTGGCGTTAATCAGAAGTCAGCGTACAGAGCAGCGTAAGGTGGATACTTGTGAAGGGTGGAACAGCCCTAGCCGACAGATTAGGTGGTTTGTTGGAGATGATGTGTGTAATGGCAGGAGTCATTGGCAGCCTTGTCTAATCATCCCTCCCAGGAATAATCTTTCCTACGTTGCTGTCACTCACATAGAAAGATAGTAGCCATGTTCTGAGAGTAAATTGGAAATAAGATGGAGTCTATTCCTTGGCCAGGGCTTTGACCAACCAGTCCAGTTCCCTGTCATGAGAACTTGAGCCAAGTCTCAGAGACTTGGATTTGATCTTTTAAAGTACTGGTTAAATATCCCTTATCTAAAATGCTAAGACTAGAAGTTTCCAGTTTGGTATTTTAAAATTACACACACACACACACACACACACACACACACACATTAATAGGTTTTCTGTAATGAGATAATAGTTTTCTCAGCTGACACAGTGAGCCAGATCTTTTTCTTTTGAAAAAGCAAAAGAACAAGTTTATTTGAGTAAAGCAACTCCTGGGTGAGTTCTCCAGCTCCAGAGATGGGGGCAGAGAAGTCACACACCCGAACTAAAGCAGGAAGGGAGCTTATATACCCTGTAGGTAAGGGGTGATGATGTGTCCCCCACAAGCTGGGGTTTGTGCCCAAGTATGGGTCAAAACTGACCGCTTTAGGCAGGATCTTGGGCTGCTGGAAACTTCATGGGAGTAGCTGCCACAGCCACCAACATGCAGAACTGGGATTTTTGGTGCCCTTTCTTTGTTGAAGATTCTCTTGAGGGGGCAGGAGCTTTCTCAGATCATGCAGGAGTAAGCTAGAGGCTTCAACCGAACATATATGTTTATATATTATATATAAATAAATACATATATATGTATAAAACATAATCTCCTGGTTGAACACCCCTAAACTGAGAATCTGAAGTCCTCCAAAACTCTAAATTTTTTTGAACATTACAGTTTTGCATTTAGCATGATAGCAGCGTTAGTGTTTAGGCGTCTGTGCTGGCCTGCCCTTGGGGTCCTGACAAGTGCTTCCTCAGCTGCAGCCACTAAGAACACCAGCTGTGCACCTTTGCTAAGTTCCTTTTCAAAAGGTGGGCCTTGCCCACCTTTCGTCTCTCTCTCCTTGCTTCTCTGCCTGTCTCTCTGTGTCACCCCCCACTCCGTGCCCACACACCTGTTTGACCTCCTTCTGCTGGCCAGGTGCCAGGAGCTCACGTCCAGCCAAGAAGACCGTTTTTGTCTTTACCTGCTAGTCCTGCCATAACAAGTGACCACAGAGTCGGTGGCTTAAGCCCATGTGGAGTAACCCTTTCACGTTTGTCAAGGTCAGCAGTCTTAAAGGAAGGTCACCAGGGTCCTGTCCCTGTAGATGCCAGGGACAGCCTTCCGCCTGTCCTCAAGCTTCCAGAGATCCCCCGTGGACACATTTCTGCAGCTTACCCCCACCCCCAAAATGTGGTCTTCTTCCTTCTGGCTTTCCACATCTTTGCCTCTCTCTTGTGAATACCAGGCAAATGGGAGAGGGGCTTTCATTAGCCACATGAGTTCTGTGGTTACCCCGCGCATTTAAGAATCTTCCAAGTGATAGGAATTTTACAGATGCATCTACCCCATCCACAGTATCTTGGGTGGCTGTGTCATCTGTCACTTCCTCCGTACCTGTTGTAAGCAGATTGAGGAGGCCGCCAGCTGTCAAGGGAGGACTCTACACCTCTGCCTTTGTGAGCACTATCAAAGGATTTGATTGTAGTCATGTTTTTAAACGCTGTCCTTCTGCGCATGCATGTTCCTGTGTGTGTGTGTGTACATACATGTGAGTGCACGTGCACTTATGTTCACGTGGAGAACGGAGGTTAATGTCAGCCTCACTCCCCCACTCTCCACCTTATGCTTTGAGACAGGGTCTCTCACTGAACTTGGGGCTCTTGGCCTTGGCTAGACTAGCTGGTCAGCAGACCCCAGGTGTCCTCCTGTTTGTCTCCCAAGAGCTGGGATTGTAGGTCTGTGCCACATTGTGGCTTTTCATGTAGGCACTGGGTGCCTGAGCTCAGGTCAGAATGCTTGCATGCTTCCCTAAAGTCCTTTTTGTTAGTTTAAACTTTGTTTTTTTTTTTTAAAGATTTATTTGCATGTATGTATCTGTCTGTGTTAGGGTATGTGTACATGTATGTGCAGAATAGATGCCACAAGAGGCCTTGGGGTGTCCTGTTGCTGTCCTCTGTGGGCTTCAGGTGTCTTCTTCTGTTGCTGTCCTCTAAGGGCTTGGGGTATCCTCTTCTGCATACCTTTGAGGCAGGGTCTCTCATGTCCTAGGCTTGTGTTTCCTCAGCTAGACTGGAGTCCTCCTGTCTGTCTACCTTGGAGCTGGGAGCGCCCGGGAGCCTGGGTTTGTTGCATAGCTGCTGGGACCGCTACTCTTGTCCCTGAGATGGCACAGAAATCCTCTTGCCTGCTAACAATCTTTCTAGTCCCATTTTTTCAGAGGCAGTCTGGCCTGAGAGTTACTGTGTGGACCAGGCTGGACTCAAACTCACAGCAATCCTCCTGCCTCAGATTCCCAACCTGAAACATGTTTCTAAAGATGTAAGAGGCAGTCGGGCTTGAGGTTTTAATTGACAGAAACCTGTAATATTTATATATGAGGCTCTGCATTGTCTCCCAAGGTTAGTTGAGTTCTGTTATGTTCCTGGCAGAAGGCTGATTTGGGGTCCGGTGATCTTCTGTAGTCTTGGGTGCAGTCTTGGGTCTGGGGTAGGGCAAGAGACGGAGATCCCGGTCTGCTGAGTAGAACTGTTGGGGCAAATGTGGACCTTCCTGACATTCACTTGTGCTGATTGCCAAACCTTAGTCAGAATAGCTTCCCTGTCAGTGTCTGTCTGTGGCATCCTGGTAGCTGGGTGTCTGCCTTGACATTTATACTTGCTGTGTTCTTGCCAAGCTTGTTAATTAGCCGGCTGCAGGGCACAAAGAAAATTCTTAGAGTGCATTTCCTTTGTGATGGAAATAGAGATCCTGAGGGGAAACAAGGGAAAGAAAGGACTGGAAAAAAGATCTGAGCCTGATGGAAAGGAAGCCACAGAGGCCTGCGCATTGCTTTGTGCTCAGAGAAAGATGCCCATAGGCACAGCTGCTGGTGAGCTCCTGGTGTGAGCCCAGCCTCATCAAAACAGAAGCACTGGGGAGGTAGGGGAGGAACTGGGCCTCTGGCAGGGAGACCCTCACTTTCAGCATGCTAGGGTGCCCTGAGGTGCTGTCAATGTCCTGGTTCTCCCTGTGTGTGACACTGTTCCTGAGGGGACTGAAATGTCTACTCGCCCTAGATAGGGAACCAACAACAAACCAAAATACAGACGCCACCCAAGTCCACTGCAGTAAACTGGTGAGTTTTACAATGTTGCTTACAAGAGTAGAACATGATTCAGACAGCTTTGCTTCTGTAGGGGAGCCACTCACCCATGTGATGCTGGCATCACAACCTTACTGGGAGTAAGTGTGCAAAGTGGAATTGAGCATTCCTGCCTTGCTGTCTATGCAAGATAACGTGTACCCAGACCACACGCTGACCTGGGCCCATGGTGTCCTCCAGCAGACAGCTGTGCACAGCCTGAGGGCCACTGCATCATACACCTGTGCACAGTCTGAGGGCCAGTGCATCATACGGCTGTGCAGTATGAGGGCCACTGCGTCATACAGCTGTGCACAGTCATACAGCTGTGCGCGGTCTGAGGGCCATTGCGTCATACAACTGTGCACAGTCTGAGGGCCACTGCATCATACAGCTGTGCACAGTCTGAGGGCCACTGTATCATATACCTGTGCACAGTCATACAGCTGTGCAGTCATACACCTGTGCACAGTCTGAGGGCCACTGCATCATACACCTGTGCACAGTCATACAGCTGTGCACAGACATACACCTGTGCAGTCATACACCTGTGCACAGTCATACAGCTGTCATACAGCTGTGCACAGTTTGAGGGCCATTGAGTCATAAAGCTGTGCATAGTCTGAGGGCCACTGCATCATACACCTGTGCAGAGACATACAGCTGTGCAGAGTCATACAGCTGTGCACATACAGCTGTCATACAGCTGTCCACAGTCTGAGGGCCACTGCATCATACAGCAGTGCACAGTCTGATGGTGTCGTACAGCTGTGCACAGTCTGATGGTGTCGTACAGCTGTGCACAGTCTGAGGGACACTGCATCATACAGCAGTGCACAGTCTGATGGTGTCATACAGCTGTGCACAGTCTGATAGTGTCATACAGCTGTGCACAGTCTGAGGGCCACTGCGTCATACAAGTGTTGCTTCACTTCACTTGGAAGAACCTGCTGGACTAGAAGTGGCTGTGGCAGGATGGCAGACTGCTGGTGGCTGCCCTGAGCAGAGGGTGGTGTTGCAGTGCAGAGAGGAGGCCTGGGGCCCTTCCCAAGGGTGTGTTAAATCAGGAAAGCCCACTTGGCCTGGAGTTTAGACAATAGGGTTAAATAACAGGCCCCCATCAGGTCACTCTTGAAATGCCTGAAGTGAAAAGAGCCATCATCTAGAAACTGGGTGGGAGGATTGAGATAGGATGGCAGAGGGATTCGCAGCCTGTTATAGAGAGAATGGTGGCTGGGGCAGAGTAAAAGCAGGTTAGTCTATGTCTTCATGGAAGGAGCTTGTGTGGGGTGTATCAGACGGCTTTCAGTCTTATAGATGGGAAATCCTCAGTTTGCGGATTTGATTTGGAGTCCCAGACAGGTTTGTGGACTCCAGTAGCTGATACCCTACAAACTAACATGACGCTGGATGTCTGTTCTGTGAGTGTCCCCTCTGCTCAGGCTGTGGGCTAGTCACCTGGGCGTCTGCTGTTCTGAGGCCGGGTCCCTCTGCAGTGCGAGCTAATGTGGCCCAGAGTGTTTGTGGCCAGCTCTGACGTGGCAGACGGGGAAAGCTAGAGAGATATTATTAGGTCCAGTGACTGTTGTTGAGGAAAATGAGTCTGGTGCCTGTGTCTGTGCCTGAATCCCCATCTCTGCTGAGTCCTGAGGGAGGAGGGGGAGGGGAGAGAATTCTGCTGCAGAGGCCTTCATCTCCCTGTCCTGCAGCCTGCTTTCCCAGGACCCCCATCCACAGCTGCTGAGCCCTGTTGATAGCCCCAGGCATATTTCCTGGAGACACGGGGGAAGACATGCTGTGGGAGGGGGCTTTGTTTGTAGGTTTGGGAAACAACCATGGGAGGCGACCAGGGTCTCACTATGTAGCCCTGGCTCCTGTGTAGACCAGGCTGGTCTCAGACTCACAGACATTTGCCTGCCTCTGCCTTCCATGCTAGGATTAAAGTCATGCACCACAACATCCTACTTTAATATTTAATTTTTATAAATGTGGCAGAGGTATGTGTGTGTGTAAAGTAAGCAGGAAAGCACAAGCGGAATGGATTCATTGATGCCATGTTCCTTACATCAGACTTCAGTATTGTCAGCTGTCTCTCTCTGCAGTGTCTCTGCCCACAGCACCTGTCTGCCCGCAGCGCGTGTCTGCCTGCAGCACTTGTCTGCCCACAGCACTTGTCTGCCCACGCGCATGTCTGCCTGCAGCGCATGTCTGCCCACAGCACATGTCTGCCCGCAGCACTTGTCTGCCCACGTGCGTGTCTGCCCGCAGCGTGTATCTGCCCGCAGCACGTCTCTGCTCGCAGTGTCTGGGGCTGCTTCACTCCATGAAGGGCCGAGATAACTGCAGTCCGCAAGACCATATGGGGAAGAAAATTCCAATTGCCTCAGAGCTGTTCTAGCATATTCTCCTGTGTTTGCGAACAGCAGGTATCACAGTCTGCTCATTTCCAACTCTGTAAGAGAGAAACACTTGCAGTTCATACAGGTCACAAAACCTGCAGAAGCAGCTGGCTTTGTTTTTACTTCTTTCCGACTTCTGTGTCACAGAGGCCACACTTCCCACACGGCCGCCCCCTCCCTCTCAGCAATGGAAACTTCCTTTGGCTGTCCTGGGGCTTCACTACTTGAGGTTTCTCATGTGAGTGGAGTTCAGTCAACAGTTTCTTTTTATAGCCAGGTGGTGGTTGGTACACACCTTTAATCCCAGCACTAGGGAAGCAGAGGCGATCAGAGCTCGGTGAGTTCGAGGCTAGCTTGGTCTACAGACCTAGTTAGTTCTAGGACAGCCAGAGCTACACAGAGAGACTCAATTTTGAAAAACAAAAACAGACAAATAAAAAATTTCCCTTTGTGACTGGCCTCTTCTTTCACCTAACCCCAAGTCTTAGAGGTTCATTTGCGTTGTATGTGTATTGGAATCTTCTCTTTTTTTTCTTTTCTTTTTGGTTTTTCAAGACAGGGTTTCTCTGTAACAGTCCTGGTTGTTTTGGAACTCTCTTTGTAGACCATGCTGGCCTCAAACTCACTGAGATCCACCTACCTCTACCTCTCAAATGCTGGGATTAAAGGTGTGTGCTGCCACCACCACCAGGCACTGGAATCTCCCTTTAAAAGGCTATGCAATACACCTGTAATACACCATGTATCTGTCTACTCATGGGCTCTAAGATCACTTCACCTCCTGGCTGTGAGGCAGATTGCGGTGAATGTGGGCAGTTGAGGATCCTTTATTTGCACGTATATTCGGAGAGAGATTGTGGGGTCTGGGACAGATTCATCCATGCAGTTTAGCAAATGCATATGCTTTTTTTTTTGCTCAGAACAGCAGGAAGTTTGGCTGGGGAAGTCCTGTTCCCAGAGTGGGCCTTCTGAGTCCCTCATTCTCCACCCCTCCATACCCGTGTAAAAGAAACACTCTCTAGAATAGTGTCTCCGTGGTAGAAGAGTTTTACCAGTACCCTTCTGGGGACTTCTCTACCATTGCCAAGTTACTCCCAAAGCAAGCATCTCCCGGCACGTGTTCCTGTGTTCCTCTCCTGGCACGCGTTCCTGTCTGTGTTCATCTCTTGACACATATTTATCAGCTGTCTGATTTGGCGTTTGTCTTCCTTGCAGGCTATTTTAGTGAGTAACATCACCACAGGCGAGAAGCTCATCAGAGACCTGAAAGGTAAGCCCCCTCCTGCCAGCCCAGCAGCTGCTTCACGGGAAAGCCTGCATGGCCCTGTCCCAGCACCTCACGATTGCCTCCCCTGGCTCTGTCACTATAATCTTTTGTTAGGAGTAACCGAGCCATCCTTAATGTAATCTTATCTGTCCTTATAAAATATTATGGTGACATTGTAAGTTATGATGGGCGTAATTTAGCCCTTTGGTTTATGACTCTTTAGGAAATATTGGGAGGGTGTGCTGAGTTTGGGGCACTTGCCTAGTGTTCACGAGACCTTAGGTTCAGTCCACACCACCAAACAAGTAATGAGGGCCGGTGAGGAGGCACAGCAGGAAAGATGCTTGCTGCCCAGCCTGATGACCCAAGTTTGATCCCAAGGCCACATAGTCAAGGAGAGGACTGAGTCTCACAAGTTGACCTTTGACCTCCACACATGCACAATGGTGCACATACAAGTAAAAAGTCTAATAATTAAACATTTTAATAGAGATTTCAAATAGGATCGAGGAGCAGGTTTCTGTGGGAGAGAGTTCTGGTGGTTGGCGTCGTGATGGCAGGGGAGGGGCTCTTCTCTCTCTCCCCTTCTGCTCCCCTCTGCGTCATTTGTGCTGAGCATGATGCTATTGTGTCTTGTGTGTCTGAGTGGCGGGACAGCCACACAGAGACCAGTGGAGTGATTTGTCCCCTTGCCTTAGCCCAGCTGAAGGCTCTGCAGAGCAGTTATGGCAGACTGCAGCAGGACATCTTCCAGTTCCAGAGGAACCAGACTAGCCTGGAGAAGAAGTTCTCCTATGACCTGTGAGTGTGGCTTGGGATGAACCAAACCCCCTGGGGAGGAGGGTCTGAGTTCTGAGCATCAGAAGCCAAGGACAGAGTCCAGTCCACTCACTCAGCCTGGCACAAGCTGGGAGTTGTTGTATAGAGCATGTGAGAAGGGACTCAGGGCTTCTGGGATGATGGCCTCTAGCAATCAGCATTCCACCTGGTAAGTATCAACCAGCAGGGATCGTTATACAGAGGAAGAAAGGTGTGTTTGTATGCATGCATGCGTGTGCACTTGGGTATGTAGCATGAATCTAATTGGTCTCAATAATAAAACCCCAGAGGCAGATATTAGGTGTCGAAAGCTAAAAGATCAGAAAAGTAAAGCAGCCAGCCACTAAAGTTTTGACCTCTACAAAATCCACAGACCATCCTGTCTCCACCTCCCTAGTGCTGGGATTAAAGGCCTGTGCCTCCCAAGTACTGGGATCAAAGGCATGAGATCCCGAGTGCTGGGATCAAAGGTGTGTGCCACCACTGCCTGGCTTCTATGGTTAGTGGCTTAGCTCCACCCTCTGATCTTCAGGCAAGCATTATTTGTTAGATCACAAAATAACAGCACACAGGTGCATTGGGTGTGCGTGCAAGCAGTGCTCAACAGGAAATGAGTTATCACTGTACCGTAACATTTACATATCAGAAACTCAATAATATAAAGCACAGTAAGACTGTTACCTTGGCAGTTCGAACATTTAAAAAATGTCAGGCGTGGAACTGGAGAGTTGGCTCAGTGGTTAAGAGCCCTGGCTGCTCTTCCAGAGGACCTGGGTTCAGTTTCTCAGTTCCCAGCACCCACGTGGCAGCTCACAAGCATCCGTAACTCCAGTTGATCTTTCACCAGTCTATTTAACCCATACAGACATTAACATACATTTTAGAAGTCATAAGGAAACAGGCAGGACCTGACAAAGCAGTGCTCCTGGAAAAGGTGACGCCACCCAGGAAGGGCCAGCATCCGAGGGGAAATACCTGACATTCCAAACCATTAGACAAGATCACTAGACGTCCCTGAATCCTGTACTCACCCACTCCCTTCACCCCAATCTCTGTTGTGATAACCAGCTTTGGGGACACCCAGACCTTTTGTCAATAAGGGCGGGCATGCTGTCTTCCTATCTTTTTGAAGGGGAGAAGGATCACGGCTTCACAAGGTTTCTACAGAATTGACAGTGACTGTCCAAAGGACAGGTGCTCCCAGAACCCTGCAAAACATGTTCCCCATAGGTTGTACACTCATGGGTCTAAGAATCCATCAACTGTATATTTACTGTCTAATATTTGTGACTCCAGCAAGCTTCAGAGTGCTTCGTCATTTAAAGGTATTTGGGGTTTTAACCTTCCACAAGATACTCAGTGTAGGTTTAGCTTGTCACTAGCTGTACATTGCCAAATTACTTGCATTCTTTCATGTTTTATTTTGAAATGGGTCTTCCTGTGTAGCCCCGGTGACCCTAAATTTTGTATAGGTCAGATTGGCCTGGGACTCATCATCTCCCACCCAAGTGCTGGGATCACTACACAGTACTTCCTCATTGCTTCCTAAGAGTAAGGTGGGTAGGCAGATCCCAGAAGCCCAGAATAATAGCTGTCTCACACATACCAGGCTCACAGAATGTCCATGTCCTTTTGAAATGCCAACAACTTGCCTGATGTCCTAATTACTTCAGACCCAATCCTGCAAACAGCATGAAGTCTGGAGCACATTAATGTGTTGTTAAATTCCAGGGCAGGCCCTGAGCACTGCATCATCAGAAGCAGGGCAGGTGCTGAGCACTGCATCATCAGAAGCAGGGCAGGTGTTGAGCGCTACATCACCAATAGACAGGACAGGTGCTGAGCACTGCATCATCAGTAGGCAGGACAGGTGCTGAGCACTGCATCATCAGTAGGCAGGACAGGTGCTGAGCACTACATCATCAGAAGCAGGGCAGGTGCTAAGCACTGCATCATCAGAAGCAGGGCAGGTGCTGAGTGCTGCATCACCAGTAGGCAGGACAGGTGCTGAGCACTGCATCATGAGTAGGCAGGACAGGTGCTGAGCACTGCATCATCAGAAGCAGGGCAGGTGCTGAGCACTGCATCATCAGAA
>LOJH01056533.1:0-11691 GCA_001685095.1 Ellobius talpinus | reverse complement strand
GCCCTCTTCTGGCCTGCAGGCATACACACAGACAGAATGTTGTATACATAATATATATATATATATATATATATTAATAAAAGAACACACTAGCTCTCACCAACCATGGCTTTTGAGTGAAAGTCATGACCCAGTCCATTCAAGCCCACATTCAAGTCCAACCTTTGCTCATTGGACTTCAGGCTCTGGTATTTGGTCACTTTATAGTTTCGGGGGATTTCACACGCCCACAGTTGACCCCTATCCACAAAGGAGGTGATGCATGTGTGCACCAAGGATGACTGTCCCTTGGGGAGCCCAGACAATACCCCAGCTCCCAATGTGTAGAGGTTGTTGACCTCAGGTTTAACATGTAGCTACAAAACTTCACTAAACCTCCTCACCCAGTTTTTAGAAAGCACACAGTTTTTCCTTCTTCCTTGTCTGAGGCTTCTGGCTCTTCCAGTGAACCTCCCATAACTGGGAAGTAGCTCACCAGGTCTGATGACCCGCTCCCCGAGGTTAACCAGAGTCCCTGCCAGCTCTTCTTGGAAGATTAGTGACCTGGCCCTCCAAGAACATGCTCAATAGAGCGTCATATCCCTCTGCAAACCTTTCTTGAGCATCCCTGCCCCCCATCTAGGTCAGGACCTGAGCTCAGCTGGCATAACTCCAGTTCCCTGTACCTCAAGTTGCAGCTCTGTTCCAGCCAAGGCAGCCGGTTCTACAGTGCCCATGAGGCAGAGGCTGCAGTGGGGAGACTTAGGGAAATGTATGGACTAAATCTTAAAGGAGCTTGTGACCTGGGTCACTGTGGCCACAACAGGATGCCAGGGCAGAGGGCGCCCCTTGGGCAGAGGCCCAGGCTGTGTGAGGGGGTGAGGTATCTCCAGGGAAACCTGCTGCTCAGTGTGGCTGGAGCATAGACTAGGGCTGGGTCACGAAAAGCACAACCCAAGATCTCCTGGACCCTCTGAGTCCTGCTAAGAAATTGGACTTGAGGTGTGAGCAGAAGGTAGCCAGAATGGGGCATGGAAAAGACCCCCAGTCTCTCATTCCTTAGGCACTGAGTAGAGGTGCACACATCTCACCATGGAGTCTGGTTGGAGGATCTGGATACATAGTGAGACACAGGTTGGGACAGCAAGGCAGAGAAAGTGGCACTACTGTGACACCTGCTACCAGTCATAGCCCCGTCCTTCACAAAAGTCCTAAGTCTCCTGGCTTTTCAGTCCCTCCACCATTCTTGCTTCCATGGTGCTGTGGTCCTCCTAGCGTTCCTCATGAGCTGAATCTCCACAGGGGTTCTGAAGCTCAAGGCTGCCTTCCTCTCTCAGGTTGGGGACCCCCCCGCAGAAGCTACCTTTACCTTGTAGTGCTCCCCATGACTCTTTGGGTTTATGGAGACGCAATGTCCGTGTTTGGCAGAAAAGACTGGCCTTAGGTGTGTGGGACTTTCCTCCCTTCACAGCCCCCTATGACCGTAGGCCCTGCTCTTCGATAGCCACACCGCCTTATATTGAGCACCACTTGCCTGTCAGTCATTCTATGGTTCTTCAGCAGCACCTCTGCTCTGTTATCCCAGCTGTGCAGAAGAGCTGGACCTCTGTGAACTCTCAGGGACGGAGTTGTCGGGAGAGCCGAGTCTCTTCTGCTCTTGGAATACAGCCGTGTACACCATCTCACAGGAGGCTGTTGGTTTCTCCCTCCAGTTTACAGCTTGTCACTTCCCTGTGCTTCCAGACCCAGGATATCCTGGGAGGAATCCCAGGGGTCTTGCCCTGTAGTCTGTGATGCCGAGAGGAGGCGTCCCTGTGCTGTTGGTGACTAGAGTCTCTCTTACCTCAGCACCCTTCCGTTCCTCTGGCTAATTGCTGGGACGACACGGACTGCCCTGGAGGGGAGACAGGAACGCACAGCCATGGTAAAGGTGGGCTTGGTCCTCTGGCACCTCTACTGGAACGAGGGGAGGGAATGCTGTGTGGTCCCCGAGGCAGGCCCTGCTGTGCTTGCCTGTGCGCCTTCTCATCCTGCCATCAAGCCCATGCCCCACACCCTCCTTAGAACCCACGGAGACTTGAGGCCTTGGAGCTCATTTTGTGTTTTCAAGGCATAAAAACGGGTCAGTGTGTGGTGTTCAATGGAACCCACAGGACCTGTGAGATCTGGAGCTGGTGCCCAGTGGAGAGTCATGCTGTGCCCAGGTAAGTCTCCTTTTTCTCCCAGGGGAAGGCCCCAGGATAAGCAAGCTGATGCCAGTATATCATCTCTCTTCAGGAAGCCCCTCCTAGTTCAGGCCCAGAACTTCACACTTTTCATAAAAAATACTGTCACCTTCAGCAAGTTCAACTTCTCCAAGTAAGTATGGGAAGGTCTTGGTTGAGCCCAGATCCTCTATGCCTCTTGGGTCATCTGATCCCTATCACTGTCCTTTCTAGAACCAATGCCTTAGATACCTGGGACAGCACCTATTTCAAGCATTGTCGCTACGATCCACACTCTAGCCCGTACTGTCCAGTTTTTCGCATTGGGGACCTTGTGGCCATGGCTGGAGGGGACTTTGAGGACCTGGCATTGCTGGTGAGTCATCTAGGGCAGAGTTCCTGCAGCTCAGGGTTAGGGTCTCACACCCATCTACCAGGGGAACAGAAATGTGTTGTGTGCAGGGTGGCGCTGTGGCCATCAGAATCCACTGGGACTGCAACCTGGACACCAGGGGCTCTGACTGCCGTCCCCAGTACTCTTTCCAGCTGCAGGAGAGGGGCTACAACTTCAGGTATGGCCCTTGCTGCCATAGTCCTGGCTTGCTGTTCTTGGCCTAGTACCCTCTCCACCTATCTCCCTGTGACCACAGATCAGAGCACGCCCAACTCAGACCGCAGGATCTCTACTGTGTGTGCAAGGGTCCCACAGATGCGTCCAGTCCCCAGCTCCCTTCCATCTCCCCTCTCTCACCTGTCAGTACGGGCTTCCCATTGCAGATCTTGGCGCAGCCTCTCCCAGATGGCCCTGCTTCTCCAGAGCACAGATACCTTTCATCTTTAATTTCCCTATAGGACTTTATCTAAAAGCTTTTCAAAAAATATCAGTGGAAAAATTCAGACTAGTAGCACAAATATTCATATACTTCTGACCTGGGTGCATTGCTTTTTCTTTCCCTGGCAGCACTAGAGATTGGACCCAGGGCCTCAGGACTATTTGAGAGCAAATGTCAGATACTGGATCCTCAACCCTTCCCAACACTGTCAAGGGATGTTTCCACATGACCCCTGTCCCATTGTCACAGACGACTCTGGACACTGGCTAGCTGGTCATAGTGCATGATTGTAATCCTAGTCCCAGCCCTTGGGCATCAGAGAAAGGAGGATTAGGGGTCAGAGTTGTACTTGGCTTTATAGCAAGTCTGGGGCAACCTGGCAAATGGAGGAGGGAAGGAAGGAAGGAGAGGAGGGTGGAGAAAGAGGAAGGAAGCTAGGAAAAGGTGCTGGTAGACTAAATCTAAGATTTTATATTCCCCCCACTGTGTTTGCAATGTTCCCAAATCTGTATTTTCCCATCCTAGAGGCACTAAGAGACCTTAAATTGCAGGTATTGTCATGTTCTCAGCTTCCCAAGTAGAATCTTGGGCTCCTCCTGCCACGTAATATCATTTTATCACACATTGGAACAGGTGGACACACATGGCCATAAGGCCCAAGGACAATGTCCCTTGATATAACTCATTGCATTTGGCTCCCCACCTCTTGCAACCTTATAGGATGGCTTCTGTGCCCGTGGGCCCTTGCTGGCACCTTTCTCTCTGCTCAGAGTTCCTTCCTGAGCCCTGCCACAGCACCTGCATTCACTTTCATCCCCAGTTCTGTGCTGAAAGGAATTGCAGCCTAGGGGTTCTGACAACTCTCACCTCCACCCCACCTTCCTTCTCCCATACCTGCTGCCAGCATCTATTTCGGCATCCTCCATGCCCCTCCCTGACCCTCAGTAGGCAGCAATCTTCCTCCAGTCAGGCCCTGCTCAGGTTCTGGGTTGCTTTCTCCTGTCCTTAACACCTACACGGGGCCTAAGATTTAGGACTTAGGGTTGAGCTGGTAAAGTCCATGGATAATCCAGCCTGAAATGCAGCATGCAAACCAACGGAGCCTTCCTTCTCTGCTATCCCCAGGACAGCCAATCACTGGTGGGAAGCCTCAGGTGTGGAGGCCCGGAGCCTGCTCAAGCTCTATGGGATCCGCTTTGACATTCTTGTCGCTGGGAAGGTAAAGTTTAGACCAGGGGAAGGGTCTGTGGAAGCTTAGGGGGACAGCCACAGCCCGAGAGACTCAGCCCGGGTCTCTCAGGCAGGGAAGTTTGCACTCATTCCGACGGCCATCACAGTGGGCACAGGAGCAGCTTGGCTGGGCATGGTAAGTCTGAATCTAAGGTTTATTTTGGCCACAGTAACTGCCAGCCAGGGCCTGCTGGCACCCACTGAACCTGCATATTTTGTCCTGGGTGAGAGCTTGGCTTGACGGGGATGAGTTGAGGAATCTGGACATGATAGGTCCTGCCTCTTCCAGGTCACCTTCCTCTGTGACCTGCTGCTACTGTACGTGGATAGAGAAGCCCGTTTCTACTGGAGGACCAAGTATGAAGAAGTGAGCTGTGGGCCTGCTTGTGTCCCAGAGCAGAAGCCACTCTGCCTCAATACTGGGTTCTGCCACACTTTGGGCCATGTTAGCTTGATCCCTAATCTGTTGTCTTTGTAGGCAAAGGCTCCAAAGGCAACTATCAACACTGCATAGACTGAGCTGGAATTCACACCTGCACTGCCGCTCAAGTGTCTTGGTGGGGGTTTGCACCTGTCCCATGTCTGTTGCTGCTGGGATCCAGACATCCGTGCGCCAGGGGCCTCGTCTGGGTGGCTGTCGTTCATGGGCCTATCCATTTCTGAGGCTTATAGCCACTCTCTGCAGGTTAAAGTTTAGGGGTTGGGAAGGATGAGGGTTCTGGCTTGAGAAAATCAAGGACAAATCTCCATCAGGACTGCAGAGGAGCTTGGGGGGAATCCACCAGACTTCCCATTCAGACCCCCTCCTAGGTCCAGCCTGAGAGAGGAAGACAACATTGCTGAATTATAGATTGCCTGATTCCTTGGGACTCTCTGTCTGTCTTCTGGGCGACTCTGCCATCCAGTTCAAGCCCCCTTGACCTGACTAGGTTTCTCAGGGGCCTAGGAAGATGAGAGGCTGCAGATCTAGGCCTTCCTGCCATCAAGACGTTCCTGACAACCTTGATGCACGCTGAAGCACCTGCCTGCCAGAGGCCCTACCTCTGGCCCTGGTCAGAGTGCCAGAGTTTCGAGGTATGATATCCATGAAGGCCACCATGTTTCCTCAGGAATAGCTGGTTCTGGATCTGTATGCACGCAGGGCTTCAATTCCTCCCCAGTTACAGACCTTCCCCATGCCCCAGAGCCCATAGAAAGGATGACAGGCACAAGGGCTGCAGAAACACAGCCCTTTCTTGGTCCAAGTGAGGGGCATAATTTATGGAGTGTGCGCCCGTGGAAGGAAAGAGTAAGCTTTGTTATGGATGCACGGTGACTGAGGAAGTCCCAGAGCTGAGGCCAAAGCTGCACCAGCGTCCAGGATCACCTGTCTTCCGGATCCTCCGAAAGGATGCTGCTCAGCCCTCAGGGCTCTGGCCTCCAAAATACAGAATGGGAAGACCTGGTTACTGCAGGTGGGTCGTGTGGATTCAGCAGTCCTTGGGGATCCCAAGAACCCTGAAATCACTGCTGAAGTAAAGCTTGCCAAAGCAAGCAGCTTCCTGTGTAGTCCTTAAAGAGAGGAATGGGAAAAGGGAGACATCCATCTTAGACAGAGCCCAGTCACGGGAACCCCGGTGTGAGGTACAAAGGAGACCTGGGACTTTCTCCCTCTCTGAACTGTAGCCCCACAGCTGTCTAGTAGGCTGGAAGGTAGTAGTGCAGGCCCAATTCCTGTGCATCCATGTACACGCAAGTATACCGCTCAGGTACTACTCCAAGCTTGCCTCTCATGAACACTGTTGCCCTGGAGATGAATAATAGAGACCCCAAAGACTTCATCTGAAAACTCTCCCAGTGTATACAGAGACAGTAAAAGAGTGAGCTGTGGCCTGGAGCCTGGATTTGGAATCAGTGGTCAATGCAGTCTGTACACAGTGTGCACTCCAAGGGCAGCTGTGTGGGCCATGCAGGAATGTGCTGGGGGGAGGGTCTCGTGGACATGCACCTGTTTTTAGTGCATTTCAATGTCCCTAGGCAGTCCTTGGGCACATGCTTTGATCCCCAGGTGCCCAGGAAAATCGAGAGACACTGACACCCAATGCGTTTTTGAGTTACCTTCCTTGAGCCGGGTCGTGATATATATACCCCGCTAGAGGACATGTCAGGGATCTGAGGATATATGTCACTAGTGGAATCCTTGCCTAACAATCTCAAGTGCCATTAACACATACACACGCATGCATACACACATACACACGCATGCATACACACACATATGCATGCACACACACACAAACACCCTTACAGAGGACATGCGAGAAATCTGTCCCTGTCTTGTCACATGCCCCTCTTCATATTATGCATGCAGCTTCTCTCCCTAGAGAGACTTCTGCTAGACTTTCTGTGTCCCTGCTGTAGACTGGGGACAATTGTTTGATTCTTCAGGCAAGTAAGAACTCAGTGCCATAAAGAATGCTACAGTGTACACGATAGCTGGTTATAACACTAGCTGATTAGTTATTATTGTGGGTCCCGGGGGCTGGAGCCTCGTCCTTGTCCACTCTGCCCCACCTGCCTGCTCCGCCCCACCTGCCCAGGTATCCAGAGTTGATCATAAATAGGAAGGCACTGGGTAGTGAGTCCACAAAAGCACTGGCCAAGGCCGATCTCATGAAGACGGAAGGCTCAGCTCCTGGGAACTGACAACACTCACAGCCCAGTCTGGGCAGGCTTCAAATCCAAGCTTCCTTTGGCAGGCAGCTCCCAGTTCTTCTGGTCTCTGGATGTGGGCGATGTGGGGCCCTTGATGAGCCAGCCTCACAGACTGGCCACTACTCTGCACAGCCTGACTCCTGGACCGGGGCCTGGCTGGCAGGCTGCACAGCTTGCACTATTTCCTCCAGGCTGCCACTGGGGAACACCACGTAGTGTGCAGTAGTCAGCTCCAGGGGCTCCCTCTGGTTCTCCTTGCTGTGCCAGATGCCATAGCCAAAATACACGACAAGTCCTGCAGGAGTGGGTGTGAGCCTGAGGGGCAGCTCCCAACCCCACCTGCCCACTTTGTCCTCCCATTGTCGTAGACCTGTGTCCAAGCCCAGGCCCCACTCACCAACAAGCAGCCAGATGATAAAGCGCAGCCAGGTCAGGTAGCTCAGCTTCAGCATGAGGCAAATGTTGAGAAGGATGCTGAGGGCTGGAGTCAGGGGCACCAAAGGGATCTGAGGGTGCAAGGGTGAGGCTGAGCTTGGCTGAAGGATATGCCAGTCCAGAGTCTGACGTGCTGTGGAAGTTCCACAGAACCCTTCTTCATCTCTGGAGATTTGGAGCCATGTGGACCCTCGCCATGCAGAATGGTGGAGGAAGTGGGAATGGATAAACCTGCCTCCCCAGCCCCACGAGCCCTTGTGCCTTCTCAGGTAGCATGAAAGACTGGGGCAAAGGGAACAGGTTGGTCTAAGAAGAAAGAGTATTGGTTAGGAACCGGGTGGAGGATGGGGATATACCTGAAAAGTGTCTTGCTTCTTTTGCTGCTGGTGAGCCCCCAGGACCAGGAGGCTGAACAGAAAGACAGCACCACTGACAGCCAGCAGCAGGACATAGCCCCACCGCGGGAGGTGCAGCTCTGAGTTCCCGAAGACCAGCACACACGCCAAGGAGATAGCCGAGGCTACCAAGATGCCAAGCGCCCAAGTCACAGCAGTTCCGGGGCTGCATCCATTCAGGAAGCCCAGGAAGGGTTTCAGGGCTGGTCGTAGCTGCCCAGGCTCAGACATAGAGGTCTGTGCAGCATCGACTAGTTGTATGTGGTCGGAGAAGGAGTCATATTTCTTAGTTGTGGGGCCAGGGCTGGCTAGGCACGGGGAGCTGAGTGAAGAAGCTTTCTGGAAACGCAGCACAATGATGCTGGTGGCTACAAAGGTATAGGCCAGCAGAGTGCCGATGGATAGGAACTGGACCAGTGCCTCAAGGTCCAGCAGCAGTGCCAGGAGAGCCATGAGGACCCCAAACACCAGGATTCCCACTACAGGCACCTGTGTCCGGGGGTGCACACGGGCAAACACCTGGAAGAAGAGTCCATCGGCGGCCATGGCATAGACAATACGAGGCAGGGAGAAGAGGTTGCTGAGCAGGACAGTATTCATAGCTGCAGCAGAGCACAGGGAGCAATCAGCGTGGCAGATTAGCCCAGCAGGAGCTGCTGCTGTATTGAGGGTATTAGCTTCTCACCTCCCACCTAGGAAGGGGACACTTCCATTTAGGTCCAGGCCCATTAAAGACCCTTTGGGAGCTGGCAGTCTGCCTGGGAAGGACCTATGAGCATGTGCTCCAAACTGATATTCTGTGCACCATTTGTGGGGAGAGGGGCTGCCAACAAGTCCCTGAAAAACAGTGTTTTCGTGAGCTAATTATACAGGTAGTAAAACTGGGGCCTGGATAGAGGTATTTTAAGAGGCTTTGGACAAGGCCCACTACCCTGTCCCCCTCCCACCCGGCCCAGAAGGGTCCCTTACCACAGATGGAGCCAACTGCTACAAGGAAGCCAGCCCAGCTGTAGCCCCGCCTGTAGAAAGCGTCAGCAAGTGCTGAGTCCGGGTCCAGACTGTGCCAAGGAACCATGAGGGTCAACACAGTGGAGACCAGAATATAGGCACCAGCTGCCAGGCCAAGGGAGACGGCGATGGCCATGGGCACAGCCCACCGTGGGTTTTTGGCCTCCTCACTGGAGGCAGCAATGACATCAAAGCCGACAAAGGCATAGAAACAGGTGGCGGTGCCTGCCAGGATGCCAGAGAAGCCAAAGGGTGTAAAACCACCCTCTTCTGGGCTCCAGTTGTGCGGGCGGGCCAGGATGAAACCCAGGATGATGATGAAAAGGATGACGACCATACTGATGGCTGAAAAGGTGTGGTTAAGCCAAGAAGAGACTCGGGCTCCACAGGAGACAAAGGCAGAAGCCACAAGTAAAATGCCGGCGGCCAGAAAATCTGGATAATGGGCCAGGAAGGGCATCTGCCAGACACCCGTGTGAGACTCTGTGAAGCTGCGAATGCTGTGGTTAAAGATGGCATCCAGATAGCCACTCCAGGCACGGGCCACAGCAGCACCTCCAATGAGGTATTCCAGAAGCACATTCCACCCTATGAGGAAAGCCCATATTTCACCCATGGACACGTAAGTGAACAAGTATGCAGAGCCGGTACGGGGCACACGGGCTCCAAATTCTGCATAGCATAGGGCTGCCAGCAGGGAGGCTACAGCAGCCACCAAAAAGGACACGAGCACAGCGGGGCCAGCCATGTCCTTGGCCACTGTGCCTGTGAGGACATAGAGCCCAGACCCCACCATGCCACCCACACCCAGTAGGGTCAAGTCCAGTGTGGACAGGCAGCGCCTCAGTGATGTCTCCATGCTAGACTCTTCCAGTGGCTTCAGACGGTTCAGTTTCTGGCAGAAGTGTGCCAGGCAGGCAGCGCTGGGCAGTCCCGGGGCCATGGCAGACAGCTGAGGAATCCTGAGCCAGCTTCTGGAAACTGCTGGGGACAGACAACAGGAATAACCAACCAGCCAGCCTCCACTCTTTCACAGACTGTCCATCCAGGTCTCTTCTCTCCCTAGGAACCAGGATACCTGCACCAAGGACCTATCTTAATAGTCTTAAATGGGACGGTGTGTTGAGGAGGGGATGCGGGTGTCGGGGACTGTGGGCAGGAGGGATTGAAAGCATGGAGGTCCTTCCTGCCAGCCTTCAGGGCATTGGATGTGGCAGGGTGGTGCAGACCTGGAGCGGACCTGCGAACCCTGCAAGTGCTTCTGAGGGTGAGTGGGAGGTTGCTTAAGAACATTAGCTAGGATTGGAACAGGCAAGAAAGAATGGGAGGCGTCCCTGGAGCAGGGCCAGGCTGCCAGGACCCGGAACAGGAGCGCTTCTGCAACCCGGAGCCTGGCTAAAGGGGACACCTGGCCTCAGAGAAAAGCGATCACCCCCCTTCTAACAGGTTGGAGGATCAGCTCACCTGAGGCCAGGAGGCCAGGGCTGCAAAGGCCCTGAGTCCCGGATGTAGAAACTGTAGGCACCTCCCCTCGCCATATGCGCCCCAGCCCGCGGTTGCTGGGGCTGACTGCCTCCGCCATGCCCCTGGCCCCAGACATTCAAGCCTTCGCTTGCTTTTGCATCCCCACAGCAGCCGTTCCGCTAGACCCGCTGCGACCCACCTGCTGTCGGTGCCGCCGCCACCACAGTGTGCACTGCGTGCACTGCGCCTGCCCCGCTAGTTTACAACGCTTGCGTGCAGGGCCCGCCCCTGGCTTCCAGGCACTGGATAAACCCGAGTCTTATAACCCATCATCCCCTGTGGGGTTCTGCACAGGGCCCCGCACCGCGTTACATATCAGAATAACCATTTTAGCGAGTATACCAGAGCTGGCCAGTCCTAAGGCTCCGCCAGTTCTGCTTGCTCCACCACCTACTGAGCCATTCCGTGGGTCCAGGTAGGAGGCGGAGCCCATCCTGCAGCGCAGCAGCAGATAATTCTCGGTCTCTCCCACCCCAACACAACTACTCTAGCCAATTGGACATCATCCAGGCCCCAGCCACGGGGTCATGTGGGATTTGCAAATGTCCCGCACAGTGAGATGAAGACAGGGGTCTGGCCAAGTGGCCTTGACAATCTCTAAATCTCGGTGGGGTGTCTGGAACGACCTTACACCGCAGACAGCCTTTGGGGCGTGTTCTGTGAATTGGCAGAATTTCAAGAGCTATTGTCTGATAGCGTCCCATTAAAAGACAGCAACCAGCATTATAAGACAGCTTGCAGCTCTACAGCTGGGGTGCGCTCAAATGTCAATAACAGCCTCAGAGCACCTCACAGGCCTTGGGATTCTCAAGGGACGCCACCATCAACTCTCCACTAGTGATAGCCAAGAGCACTCCTCACTGGTATTCACGCCATGAGGGTGCCTGGGCCAGCTCTGGCACAAGATCTGCAAAGTCCACTCTGGTTCATTTATGCTTAGGTCTGAGGAGTCTTTTTCCTTCTGTTCTCCTCACTTTGAAAGCAAAAATTCTAGCTAGGCTTGGCCCATGCCTGTAATGCTGGCACATGAGAGACTGAATATAGCTGGGCAAGAGACATCTCTCTCTTACGTGTGTGTGTGTGTGTGTGTAGATAGATAGAGATATAAAGATAGAGACAGATGATAGGTAGGTAGATAGATGGATATAGATAGAGTGTATATATATAGTGAGAGTATGTATATACAGTGAGAGTGTAGATTTAGTGAGAATATTGTATGTATATATACACATGTAGTGAGAGCATGGGTACAAACAGTGAGAGTGTAGATATAGTGAGAATATTGTATGTATATATACACATGTAGTGAGAGCATGGGTACAAACAGTGAGAGTATAGATATAGTGAGAATATTGTATGTATATATACACATGTAGTGAGAGCATGTGT
>LOJH01056531.1:0-11691 GCA_001685095.1 Ellobius talpinus | reverse complement strand
ATAGAGATAGAGATAGAGATAGAGATAGAGATAGAGATAGAGATAGAGAGATATCTGTAACACAGCAGTATTGCTTCTCTCATTGCTTTGGTCAGAATCGGCTTCTCCAAAGAGCTCCCCACCCCAACCCCATCTAGGCTCTCTGAATATGACTACCACTGTGTACGGGGCCAGTCTGAGTTCTGGTCTCCAGCACTCTTTCCAATCTCCCCTTTATTATTTAGAAGCATTTTGGGCATTCCCGGATCCCGAGATTCCTCCCCAGCAGATTCTGTTTAGCAGGATCTCTTATTGGTGTCTGAAGGGCTTCAGGCCCCAGTGACCTGTCTTCTGTCTCCTCCTCACCTGCTTACATGCTGATTCATTGATGAGCTGGCAACTCAGGCTCCGCCTCCCTCGGCATGGTCCTTGAGGTTAAATTGCTTCAGGAGAGATGATGCCAAGCTGCACCATAGCTGGGTTACTACAAGTGTATAAAGCAGCAGCCTATCTGTTGCCACAGAAGAACTTGGTGACCTTCCTGAGAGGCAGCGCTTTCTCATTGCCCTGTTACTCTTGCATCCGCGTTGGCTGCTGTGCCTTCTGACTCAGGCACTCACAGCTAATTCCCCAGGAGTTGTAAGGCAGCTTGATACATAAACTGAGACAGAAGTTTCCCCTCAGAAGCCGCCTTTTTTTTTCTTTTCTATTGGCAAAGACTACTGACGCTCCTCAGAGGAATACCTTGTTCCTTAAGATGAGTGGCTGTAGGAAACGGTGTAAACGTGAAATATTGAAATTTGCCCAGTACCTTCTCAGGCTATTAACAGGTTCTCTTCATACAGGTAATGACTTTTTTTTTTTTTAAAAAACAAGGCTAGCAGAGCTTGGTAACGGAGTTGAACCGGAGTAGAAAAGGCTCACTATTTCTTTGTTGTGATTTTTCTTTTTCTACTGTTCTCAATAAAATGCAGTCTCGTTTGCTGAGCTTCCTTCTGCTAAAGACATGTGCCGTGCAGCTTTGGTTTGGGGAGGGGGAGAACTGGGTTGTCTGAATGTATCTTTTATGTTCTCCTGGCAGCGCCACTGTTAGCTGCGCCTGAGTCTAAGAAAACAGCGTCTGTGATTAAGGAAAGAAAGAAGAAAAGGGCACAGTTGTGTGAGGGGGATTCTCCTCCCTGCTGCTTGCTGCAGTTTATGGGAAGTGCATAAAAGCTACCCTCCCTGCAAGCAGTTAAAGATTCTCTACAACTCTTTGATCGTTATAATCCTTAGATTGTTTGCAGTATTTGATCTTGGTTGCGTGGCAGTGAAGGAGTTAAGGACATTGCTTTGAGAATTCTGAGTTCCTTGCAAGATGTGAGCAAAATGTGCCAACAGATGATGAGAAACGTGCTTGGGAGAGCCTTGATGTTTGTGTCATTGTAGTGGATTGCAATGTTTAAACATTGACATAATTGCAATGGAAACTTTACTTTCAATCTAAATGCCGGTAGCAAGAAAATTATTTTTAAAACGTTATAAAATGGTGAAACCAAACCAGTAGATGTGCTGCCAGTGAAATTCTTGAGCGCTGTCATTATCTTAGAGCCAGGCAGGATGAAAATTAGTCCCCACTGATGACAGATACTGTTAATGGACCATCAAACAAAGCTGTGTTAATATAATACTACACCTGGGTTCCAGCCGTCGGGTTTAGTGTTTTTCAAATCTGAATAATGAGGGAAAACAGTTAAAGAAACCCAGACAGTGTACTATAAGGTTAAGGGATGAATTTGATCCATATTTTATCCAGAGAAGATAGATGTGGTATGTTTGTTAACACACCTGCTTATGTGATGGCATTGGCAATATGAACTATTGGAAGTCAAAGAGTACCTGTAAATCTTTTTGGGTATTAAAATTTTCTTAATATTCTAATGTTCACATCCCTCTAATACCCATATGCTAATTCTAAACAGTGCACGATGTGCAGAATTTCAATTATAAAATAATGTTTGAAAGCCTGCATCTAATATTTTCATCTTGTAATTTTGTTGTATTTCTACCGAATCTTCACATTTACAGTGTAAATAGTTTTTTGGATCAATATGGCCTTATTGGTACTTATTTCTTTGCTGCATACGTACTGCTAAGGCAGTGTGTTATTTAAGAAACCATGGCTTAGTCACTACTGTTTAGTACCTGTTGTATGATCTTGGTGTGTGTTTAGAGAAACTATATACAAAAGGAAGCTCCCAGTAGCTGTTTCTTTCTCGTTGAGTGCAGATGCTGCCTTGTGCGCTGTTTGTTTATTCTGTTTGTATAACAGTTTTCTTGAACTTTTGATTTCAAAGATCTTTATGGCAATGACAATAGTTGTGAAGTTGTAAAGCATAAATATTAACGCTAAATACAGTCATCATACAGGTTATCTAGTGGCAATGTGCAAAGCTAGTAGAGAAGCATTCTAAAACTTATCCATTGCACATTTAGAAATCAGTGTAAGTGGTAGCAGTTTCCTCGTTCTGAAGCACAGGCCACCACATACCTTTGCACTTTGAGAAACAGGAGCCCAAGGTTATTATCAAGTAGTAAGCTAGATTGATGTCCTCAGAAATAACCTTATGACAATTTGGTTCTGGCATTGTTTTTTCTTTTCAGGCATAGTAACAAATTTGAAATCCAGCTGAGTTCTTCATAACTGTTCGGAATTCTGCTCACAAAGGCCAATGTATGCATTTACTAGTAGCTGTGATAATGTACTCTGTTCATATTGCAGATTCTAATGCAAAATTCATTAAAACACTTTTGGGTCCCTGAGCTTGTAATGAATGAAGAAGTAGGGAGCAGGGCTGAAT
The DNA here is from genome assembly GCA_001685095.1 of Ellobius talpinus. Lineage (NCBI taxonomy): Eukaryota > Metazoa > Chordata > Mammalia > Rodentia > Cricetidae > Ellobius > Ellobius talpinus. Next base: position 8,872 of record LOJH01056531.1, on the reverse strand, counting down.
CAGTTTTAAAATTTTGCTTTAAAGTTAGATGTGTAAGAAGTTGCTAATTGCATCCAGAGCAATCAGCCTATGTCTTTGTAGTTATCAAAATTTTAAAATGATATGAACATTCATTGGCTGCCCTTTTGCTTTTTATCATAAAACCTCTTATCCTTAGTTCCTCACTTGACATTATCTGAGGAAGTAGTAATATTCTTTTTACATTTAAGAAGGTTAATTCAGAAATACAGGTTTGTATTTTTTTTGCCAATTGCTCCTCATTTGTTACCAAATATATACAGAAAATTCACTGCAAAGATATATAAACATGAATGACTTTTTGACGTGCCTTATTAGTGATATCACCAATGAGAGGGAAACAATTTCCTGAGCTGACAACTTCTCATGTAAGTTTGTCTGTCTCTAGGATTACATATGTATGAATAAATAAATTAATGATTTTTCTAAAATGATTTTATGTGAGAGAATACAGATTTAAATGTACGTTTCCTTCAGTCAAGATAATACATATGGATGGTGATGGTGCACCTCTTTAATCCCAGCACTAGCGAGGCAGAGACAGGCAGATCTCTGTGAGCTTTAGGCCAGTCTGATCTACAGAGTGACCTCCAGGACAGCAGGGTCTACATAGAGAAACCCTATCTCAAAACAAAGCAAAACAAAACAAAACAAAACAACGACAACAAAAAAACAACGACAAAAAACCGAAACAAAAATAGTAACTTTCTCCAAACTTGTAAAGTGTGTTCTTTTTCATGTTAAATCACTTCTCAAGGAGTGATTTCAACACGAACAAAGTAGATCCCAGGCTGGGCTGAGTTAAAAAACTGAGACCTTAATTCAAAACAAAACACACAAATGAATACTGTCAAAGCACACATGCTGGCTTTACTTTAAAATGTAAAATTTTAAGAGTTACTTTATTATAAATAATTAAATATAGAAACTGGTGCACAAGTAATACAAGTTAGTGACTTCCAGGATAGAAGAGCAAGATTTTTTTCATTGATTTAATTGTGCTGTACATTTTTCTCTACTCTCCTCACTGCCTCTCCCCTCCCCTGCAAGAGCAAGACTTAATACAGGGTCAGTTATCTTATTTCTTCTCAGTTTGATACTTGCTTCTTGATATACTACATCAGTTTTAAGTCTAGATGGGGCTTTTTGCTACACAACATATCCTACTACTTCTAAATCAATGGGAAAGCATTATAAAGGCGATCCTAGTCATTTGAGGCTTCTATCAATGGATAATTTGGGTATCAGTGCTTTATTTTACAAATGTTCCTGCCATTACAAAAATGTGTGATGATACTATAGATTCAAGTTTTCAGCTGCTTCTCCTTTAGTTTTTTTATTTGAAGGTTATTTTGACACTACTCAAAATTTGTCTATATCTTGTTCTTGAAAAAGCAAGACCTAGACACATTTTCCTATTAGGAGCTATTACCTAAAGATATGTTAGAGGTAGATATTGCCCAGAGCTTTTTGCAGACTTTAGGTCTACAAGCTATAGGTAGGTTAAAGTTCAATCCTTCACTTAAGGGTAATAAAAACTTTTTAAATAGAAAATTCTATTAAGCTTTGAGTTGTTGTTTAACTAATGCATTAAAGTATTTCAGACTTAATGAAATTATATTATTAAAAGCTGAGGTAAGAATCCATCCCATTCTATAAAGAACTTTACCCTAGGAACAGGGGCTGGGTGAGAATGGAAGGAAAAAGAGCGAATAAATCCATAGACATAGACAGAGCACACCTTTGGCCTTCAAATTTGAGTTAAGAAACTTTTATGCCTTACATAATATCATTGAGTGCTTGTGGATCAAGCCTCACTAAGCTAATCATGTACAGATTTAAATCCTTGAATGTTATATTTAAAAGCATGAAGAGAAGTAAAAGCTATTAACAAAAACTGAGAAATGACTAAATTGCTCTCTGGCCATGCACCTATCTTTTTCTCTAGCCTCAGTTTTTCCCTTCAAGGTTATGAATTATAGATTATTTATCCCATTCTTCAACTTTCTGGATACCCCTCCTCCGTCTGAAGGCATTATATAACTAAAAACTGACAAACTCAAAAACATATCCTAATAAAGAGATAGGACTTTCTATTTTCCCGACCATGTAGTCCTGGCAGTTAAAATATACTATTTGTAATCTCTTTATCTGACAGTTTAGAAATTCATATTATTCACTATTTTGTGTTGCTTTTAAATAAATCCCTTTTACTTTTTGGTTAAATTTCTCATATGTCAACTCTCTGTTTTATAAATGCATACAAAATGGGACCATTGTTTTTATTGTTATTTATTCATTATTGTTTGTCGTATTGCTACCTTCCTTTGCATGGGTGTGTGTGTCTGTGTGCTCTTCCTGCTGCTGAATCTTGATCTTACATAAGAACCACAGGATCCACCTGATCATCAATGAGTGTATGGGACTTTGTTACTTTTTCTAGGAAGAGTTTACATTTTAAACTTTGTGAAAATATTTATTTCTCCTGTGTAACTTCTCATGCAGGAGTTACTGGGAATGGGTGAGTGGGGCTCTTGCTTAAGCTTTTGCAAATCTTCCTTGAAGTCAGTCTGATTGTGGTCTCTTTGATCCCAGCAGACACATCAGCAGCAAGTTTGGGTTACTGTTTGCTTTTGACTGCAGAAGAAAATCTTTGTTAGTGCATCCTTTCTCTTTGTTTTCTTTTGTCTTTTTCCTATAATTAGGATATCAGGTAAGCCCAGAGGGCTTAAATACTCTTCTTTATAGATAGGAGACTGATTTTTATCACCATGACAATTTCAGAATGGTGGGAAGTCGGATCACATAGTCTTAGACATGATTAATTTAAAACTCCTTTGTGGACTAATTGACTAAATTAATCAATACGTTCCACAAGGTCTGAAGGGAAGAACTAAATACTCATAAGAAGAGGTGCTTTTGCCACTGCTGCTTAAGGGAGTCAGAAGTCCCATATCACTAATGGCAAAAATGCATTCCAGGGCCTCATTTACATACTCAGAGAAGAACTCAGGAGCCACAATACATTGAGACCATTGAGCTGATTGTGCAGGCATCACCACAGTGTGTATCAGTTCTGTTTCCAGCTGGAGAGAGATCTTACACTCTGGAAAGGGACTTTATAAAATGACTTTAAATGTGGGCAGAATATAAGGAACTGATCAAGACCATGCCTCCTCTGAGGCCGTAGAAAAATGTACAAAAGGGAAAAACTGTTTCTGAAACCTGTAAAGAGAAACTGCAGAGAATCATTGAGTAGCAGCTGAAATTCAGAAAAGAGATGACCCCGATCTACAAGGATCAGGTAGGTAGAAGATAGTCCGATGTAAATCTCTGTTTCTTTCTGCCTCCAAACTTTCTGCTGGCAGACTCTGTGTGTGTTATCAGCTTCCTGCTACTGCAACAGAAACCCAAGGCAGTAAACTTTAAAGAAAGTTTGAATTCGGCTCACCAGTTTGAAGGTCTGGGCCTGTGTAGTGTTGCTTTCCTTTATTCAGTATCTACAGTAAAGCAGAACATCATGGCGTAAACAGGTGGTGCGCCAAAACTCCTCCCCTTATTTCTGGGAAGTGGAGGAGGGAAGAAGGGGCTGGGGTCCCATTTCTGCCTCCAAGGACATGCCTGTAAAAAAAATGGGCATTTGAGAAGATTCCAGGTCCACACTCTAGAAATCCTACATCACTGATGCAGGTGGGAAAGCTACTCTAAGCAAGAGAAATACATGCCTGTCCGCATTAATTTGCCTTCACCCAGAACCCCACAGCAGCTTTCTTTGCTTAACATGACTAACAGTGGTCATGCTATTACCCCTCCAAAGAGGTAGTGCAATGAACAGAAGGAAGTTGATCATATCCCCGAGACTCATAAGATACCTGTATATCAACCACAGCCTCTATTATCATTGTTTGTCTTTTATTTGGACCAAAGCAGACACTGTTTACCAAGAGGATATTACTGTAATCAGTCAAACTCAGTGATGCCAAAAGATAACACGATGTGTGTTTTGTAGCAGATGGTATCACAACACTGTGAGATTGGAATATGGTTTGTTTCTTCTGTGCAAATGTATGGGATTTCCTTGACAATGTATATTTTCCTCTAAACTTTTCTGTCAGCAGGGGGATCTATTTGTGAGCTCATCATTAGTGGGTGTCTGAGTTCTGAGGAGCTGCCATTTATTGTAGAAGAAAGGAAACTCCAAATAACCACTGTAGAATTTATCAGCATTAATGTAATTTTGTAGTAGAAGCTAAATGATTTTACAAACAAATAGTTTGATCAAGACTTGCAGAGTATCTATATCATAATGCCCATTCTCCTGCCTGATAGAAATATTTCAATAATACAAGAGTATTTAAAGACATTAGTTTTGGAGGACTGGTGTTTATCTTGCTGTTTTTAAAGGACAGTGGCTACAGGTCAGCTACTGATCAGCATTTAGTAATGTCTGAGAGAGTCAGTCCTTTGTTACTGTTTAAGGAGAGCTGAATAAATGGCCATGATTATGGTAAGATGTGCTAAGGTTTTGTTAGGTGAGTCACCCCATCCAAAGGGTTCCATCACTTGATCCCTTCCTTTATATGTCTGGATCAATATTAGTTCTCTTTTTCTTCTACTGTTTATAATTATAATCTCTAAAATATATTTATTTATTGGCATGTACTCTCTCTGTGTGTGTGTGTGTGTGTGAATGTGGCAACACACCTGCCATAGCTCATATGCAGAAGTCAAAGGAGAACCCTTTGTAGTCTGTTCTTTCCTTCTTCCTTGAGGTCCGTCTCTTGTCTGTCCAGTTGCACTGTGTATGGCGCACTTGCTGCGTCACAAGTTTCTGAGTGATCCTCGTGTCTCTGTCTCTCTTTTCGGTAGGAATGCAGATATATACCAGCTCATCTGACTTTCACATGGGTTCTGGGAATGGAGGTTATTTTGTCAGGTCTGTGGTGTCAGGGTTTTCACCTAGAGCTTTATCATACTCTTAATGACAAAAAATATTTTATTATGATAGAAAAATTATATGTTTAATCCAAAAAAATGTGTTTCAGGAAAGATTCTCTGCGCTAAATCCTTACCTGCTACAGGGTAGCTGGACATAGAGTGAAAAGGTGAGCAGCCTTGGACTGCTGCTCTGGCTTGGGCCCTGATCACAGCTGTGATATCACTCCACTTCTGTAAGCAGAGGCACATCAGGGAAAGAACAAGAATATCTCTTACATATTTCTGTTGCCAGAGAGCATTCAACAAATACTTTTATTATTATTAATATAGCAACTATATGTTGGCCTGTTTGTTTTATTCAAATTAAAATTTCAGGAATGAAAACCGAATGCTTAATCATGACTTTGCTCCTAGTAGTTTGGAATAAACACAAAAAATATAAATATAAATGGCAGTAATTTTTAATCTCCTTGGCTTTTTATTTTAGTAGTAACTATTATCCCCATTTATTCATTTAAGTGAGATGTAGTAAATGTGTATTAAGATCTGAGCCTTGTGTCCTTGTGAGCTAATTTCTTCATGGTTCCCAATTGCCCAGCTTTGCTTTGTGAATACAGCATGTAAGGGGCAGTCAATGGGGCAGTTAATGGTCAGTTAGCCCTGCAGCATTTGCTGTGATTTCAGAAGAGAGCTTTCTTTTGTTTTCACCAAGGGTAGTCAAGGATAGTGGAGAGTCAAGAACATGAGAAAGAGGGTGATGAGAAATGCATCAAACCAAGACAAGGAGCCAGCAGCTGAGGAAGAATCAGCGACATTATTTGCAGGTTAAGAATTCACACATGATATGATTGCTGGACAAATTCCCAGTCAAGTCCACCAGACGGTCCTATTTTCTAGGTAGAGAGAAACTGTGGCTGTTTTTTTTTTGGCGTGGTCAGGTACTGAAGGTCACATTTTATCAGTTAAACACATGCTCAGAGTTAATTTATCTTCCCCCAGAAGATATTATCCTCCCCTTCACTCTGAAGAATTTGCTGATTTAGTTCCTTTTTGAGCTCTCATAGCACAAGTCTTTCCATATGATTCTGCATTTAATTACTCATCAACAGTGTGTTATTGAACAGAGTCAGGTGTTCCTGTCAGGGCTCAAGGAGCTCGGCATCATCTAAGAGACAGACATACAATTCAATTCTTCTTCTCGCACATAGCATCATATTTACTGTACAGTAGTAAGGAAAGCATGTGCACCAGCTCTTCAGTGTTAGGGGAGGATACCACAGTAAATCTTATGTGTCGGTGTCTGTATAATTTAATGTGGCCATTTCTGATTCACATTATTGGATGGAAGCCACACCAGGGAGTACTTTGCACAAAATCTGGTCCAAGTTGTGAAATTCTACGATGTACCGGGCCTGGTATATAAAACCAGGTTTGTCTGGATCCGAACTATGTGTTTCACTATGAATTTCCCCTGGTGAAATTCAAACTCACCCTGAAGAGCTATGTCACGGCTTTAATTATTGGTTCCAGGATCTGGTGTCGTTTCCTGATCAGACAATCCAACCCAGCCAATGTATTTATTTAAGCTTCAGAGATTTCCTTTACAGAGAGGGCACTGAAGAGTAGCCTTGAGAGGAACAGGAGAGAATCTTGACAGTCGGGGCAGAAAATAGACACAGATTAAAAATTACAGATAAACTTGGAAGTACATGTGTGGACATGTGTGTAAGTACACACACAGACATAGACACACCACACATACACACACATATACAGACACACACACACACATACCATTCCACCTTTCCATGAAACACACACACACCATTCCACATTTCCATGAAACACACACACACCCCATTCCACCTTTCCATGAATCACACACACACACACCATTCCACCTTTCCATGAAATAATACACCCTAAATCCTTCAAATTATTCACAATTGTCTTTAAAGATGGCAGAAGTTTTGACAGTCATGTCTGTTTTATTTGTATATACCCAGGGCCTGAGCCACCTCTAACACAGGGCTAATGTTATCACAGACTCGTTTCATGTTTGCTAAATGACAAAGCACCACTGCACTTTAGGGAATAAACCCACACCAGCTTTCACTTCAGTCTCTCTGCATGTTGTTCCAAAGGCTGGCAGCATTGTGACTGCTGCCTCTATGATTCCTTCTGATCTTGAGCACTTGAGCTCCTCACTCTAATAGTTGCTTATGTTTCGCATATCTTTTCCTTTTTAATTTCTATCCAGTGTATCTTCTTGTTATAGAACTTCTTGGGGAAATCTCAGAGCCATGAACGTTGCTCCATTTCTAATTGAAAGCAAAGGAGGAATAACACCATAGTTTTACATGTGTGTAGGGCTGTATACTTGTCCATTTATTTTAAAAATCATACATAAAACATGAGTTATGTATTGTGTATGTATTTTTATTTCTAATTTGACTATGTACATATAGTTGGATTTTAATATTTTAGTATAGTTAAACAGATATGTACATGCCTATATGTATAACTAAAACTAGTATATTAAAATAGACCTCAAAGAAGGATTGAAAATTGTGGAATAAGCTAGGTAGGCTGGCACATGCCTGTGATCCTAGCACTTGAAAGCAAGAAGCAGGAGGATCAATTCAAGGTCTACCACTACTACATAGGAAGTTTAATGCCAGCCTGGGCTACTTAGGACTCATTTAAGTATATAAGTAAGCAAACAAAATCCCTCAAACGCAGTAGAAGCATTTCTGTTCTTTTAATCCTCATGTGTAAAATAATTCTTAAAACATAAAAAGATACCTTCTTTTCTATTGTATTGTATTGTAACCTTAAGGGATTTGTCAAAAAATAAAAATAAATTTGCTATTTGTTATTTATGTGTTTTTTACTCTTTTTTCTTCTTGAGTTAATGTTTCACAGATAGGCTTGCCTCAAATTTTCAGTTCTCTTGTCTTAACCTTCGTGTGTTGTGATTACAAACTAAATTTATTAAGCTTTGAATTTGTTTGTTTTTCCTCTGCTGTTTACTTTTCATTGTGAACTTATAAATTCCCTTGCTTAGTATTTTTACTCTCACAATGGAAGATTTCATTATTTCAAGGTCACTTGGTTAGGATAAGGCTTCTGAGAAATCAGTCATGTTCATCTTCTATAATATGGCAAGATGCATAGAGCTAGTTTTATTTATGGGTGACATATAAAAGAGTATTCAACTGTCTTATTGCCTGAGCCAAACTAAAGTCAAAGGGATTACAAAACCTATGAAGCCAATTCTATAGAAAAGCTTTTATAACTGTAAAGATCAATTTTATTCTGTGTCTACTACAGTTACCTCAGGGAAATGATACTGCCAGCTCTGGGTCTTGCTATCAAATGCATGCAAACATACCTTCCAATGTAACTGCCCTAGTTCACCTCCAAGTTCAAGCATAATCCCAACATTTTGAGCTAAAGAGTTTTTCAAACTGCAAGTACCTCAGGTACTCAACACAATGACAGTGATAGAGATGCCATGATGTATATCATGGGACTTGCCTTCATATGAGTATCTGTGTTGGGATGTTAGTAGGGCCTTGACATGTCAATAGTCAGTTTGTTTTTAGCAGCCATTTGTTCTGACTTATCCTAGGTCATAACAGCAAGTTAGTCTAGTGATGTCATTGCTCTAAATTAACATGGTGGTTAGTTCAAAAGACATTGGTGCTCTCTCTTAGCAATTCATTGACTTGGCAACCAATACCTGAACTCAAATCTTAGCATAGTCTTTCCCTAGTAGGTAGTTTTTAGCAGGCTTGTAGTCCTAAGAGTAACACAGTAAATGAACTTTCATGCTACAATAAATACATTTGCAAGTCAGAATTTCTTTCTTTTCTTTCTTTCTTTCTTTCTTTCTTTCTTTCTTTCTTTCTTT
>LOJH01056530.1:0-10699 GCA_001685095.1 Ellobius talpinus | reverse complement strand
CTACAGAGCTACAGTACTGACAACAGCCTGGTATTGGCATAAAAACAGACAGGAAGACCAATGTAACCAAATTGAAGACTTGGATATCAATCCACACACCTATGAACATCTGATTTTTGACAAAGAAGCATAAAAAAGCATATTTAATTTGCTTATTTACATTTCAAAGACTCTTGACTGGCCTGAAGTTGCAGTTCCCTGAAGCTACTTTTATGCAGCTTGACTGTCAGGTCATGCTAGACTCATAGGTAAAGCTGGGCTGCACAGCCGGGTGCATGCCATGGTCCCTTTTCCACTTGGCTGTCCTGCCTGGGTACTTGGAACCAGGTGGCCGGTCCTTCATTGCCTGCTCTGCCTGGGCATAAGCCATTTAACAGTCCCATCAGAGGTCAATGTTAGAGGTGGCTGATAAATTTACAGAGTTTCAGATGTCCGTCATTATAGTGCTCTAAGACCGCTGCATTCACAAGCTTAGGCGGGTATAGCTAGGCCAATTTTTACTATCCATTTTTGTTTTTTAATTTTATAATCATAAAATTAGGAGAATTCCTGAGTCCTTTCGTCTGTTAAAAGCCATAAATATGTCCATATAGGCTCCTTGGCTCATGGGCCAAATAGCCTCTAGGCATTTCCATAGAACAACTCAGGGAGCTTACTGTGGGACCCTTTAAACTTTTTGTCTCCTGCCTTTCCTGGCTCCACCGCATAGTGTGGGTCAGACTCAGCTGGCTACAGCACGTGTGCATGGACTGCCACAGTCTCAGCGGTAACTCAGGCCATTGCTAGGTCAAATGCTGTATTCCCTTCAGTCTTCCCACCTGCCCAGCAGCATTAGAAGCTGCAGCTGGGTGACCACAGCACCATGTTTTGCAGTGATGAAGGCGAGGCCATATTTTAGCCTCTCTAAGTCCGGGAGCAGACCGAAGGTGGTGGCAGATACGCTGCCATTGCAGGGGTCGGAATGCAATATTTACAAGCTCTAAATATCTCTGCCTTTGTTTCTGCTCAACTTTATCTCCTCTAGCTATCAAAATACATCTAAGCAACTGTACCGATAATTGAAAACTATTTCCTTGTCCCATATTTACAACTATTTACAGTTTTCCTCCTGATTTTTCCCTGCCTTTCTCTTTCCTTTTTTATTATCAATTATTTAATTTCAAGCACTCATTACTCACCTCTCCACCTTTGGTGCAATTTTCTTGTGAGGGTCCTCACGTACTCTCCTTGCCTGGCCACATTTCTGTGCAATTTGGAGTTCACCAGTCAGTCCCACATTTCAGCACCAGCCTTGACAAAAATATTTATTGCCAGGGTAGGAGCGTGAGAACTTAGAAATATTAGTAAAAAATATGAAGATGCATAAAAAATAACAGGAGAAAAACCATAGATAGTATTGGGAGGTTATTCCAGTGACTGAACTCAACTATTTATTTTCCCACAGCTTTTATACCCAACGTAAACGGGGGGGGGGTAAAAGACGATTTTATTAACACGATACAATGGATAATTCACACAGTCAATCACTTTATTACTTGGAGACATCAAATCATTAGCATTCTGTTTTCTAGGTAGTGAAGCTGCTCTAGATCGCCTGTCCTGGTGGCCACCCTTCCCCAGGTGACCTAAGTTACAAAAGAAGGAACAGAAGTACATTTGCATCCTGACCACCTGTCATGATGGCATGGACCTACTTAAATGAGCTATTTTAATGTTAATAGAGCCAAGCAATCACATCCTGAGTTGGGATGTCCAACTATGCTTGTCAGTCATTAGAGCAACCTCTGAAACTCTCTGACCATCAGACAAAGTGGAAATGTGCTGTAGGAATTCCTACCACCAGTAGACTTTAAGTTACCTGCCCATTTGGGCATGGCCTCTTATACTATTTATGCCGATCTAAAGTGGCCTCTTTTTCCAGTTGCAGGATTCGTTTGCTGTTCTCTGTCCCAGCAGAGGATTATGATCTGTGAGTCTACCCCTAAATAAATAACCCTTTATTATTCTCAGTTCTGAGCTAGTGTGGGATTTCTTTTAAGCGTCCTTCTTCAGAAATGGGTCCACATTTCTCAGCTTCCACAAATGTCTTTATTAAAAGGAATAAAGAATCCATGTACACATATATACTTTGCTGAAGTGCCTCTTTATTCTAATAATACTTAACATCTAAATAACTCTTTTAAGAGAAGATTTATTATTCCAAAGGAATCATTAGAGAGTTAAACTGTAATGATACTGTATTTACAAACTAGATTGCCTCAAGGAGTTATCTCAGGTTGTGGGTATATTTACATCTCACTTACTCTCATACAACATTTACTCTTAAGGCTAACTAGATACAATCAATAGTCATTAATTATAAGAGAAATTATGAGGTAATAATGTCTAAGAATTTAGATACACCTTTACAATCACTCGTATAATGATGAACATGGTGTTTAAAATTATAAGCTCACTTTCTAATTATTTTTCTTATTTCTACCAAGGCATAGTTATTATTGCAAGGTCGGTGATCTGCTATGATGATGGCTAAACAAACACTGAATTGTAATTGGTCATGACTTATAGCATACATGTTTCTTGAAGTAGTATATGCAGCAGCAATTACTAAGATTTTGCTTACCATTATGCTAAAAGTATAAGAAAGTTAAAATGTTTTTGTTTAAGTTTGTTGTAAGGTTCAATAATTTTCTAAATCAGACATTGATGACTGTATTAATCAAGTTTTGAAGGAATTTGCATAATATATCTATTTCCCAGAATACAAAGTTGCATTAAAAATTTAAAGTGATTAATTTTGAAATAATTAGCATTTTGTAGTGTTATAATGACATCATTGTTGATAATATTAAAAAATAAGCATCATTTGTAGTTTACTTAAAAGTTATAATCCATAGACCTCCATAGACTTCATATATTTTCTGTTATACTAAATTTTTAAAAATTTCAACCTTAATGTCATTATTTTAGGAAAATATGCATATTATTTTCTTTATTGAGAGTTAAAATGTTTTGCTAAAATAAGCACCTAATTTAAGGTTTTAATTACAAGATGTTAAGTTTCTTTCCATTATTCTATCAAATTGATGAAATATGCCATTAACTTTCTGGGAAAGAAGAACATGAAAAGGTATGGGATTACTAAATTGGGACAGTTATTATGGAGGTTTCTCAAAAATTTACAAGTAGAATTGTTGGATTTGAAATAAGAGTATGTGAGACATAAACAATTTGGCACAACCATGGGAACATCAGTGTTGATATTTCTCAAGAAAGGAATTTGGAAATCCTACAAATGTAAGGAAAAACACAAGAATGCCTGTGATCCTCCTCATTTCTAGATAATATTTAGGGTAAATGATAATCCATACTTCAGACATTTTTCTGAAGACATATAACATTGCTGTGCTTTATATAACCTCAGACATTCTGCCCATGAAGCAGGCTTCTCTGCTGAACTGTAAATTTGTAACTGCTATCAAAGGAGATATATATAATAAAAACAGCCTTGTTGTGCAAAATGAACTCAATTGCTTGGCTGCCTAGAGTCCCCTGGTTTTCTGCTTGAGTTCTTCTGACATTAATCAGGAGAGGCCACTTGGCCAACCTCTCACTGAGCTAAGGAAAGTCTAGAAATTCTACTACTGCTGGGTACATATGGAAAGGAAATTATTGTGTCAAAAGCCAAGTTGCAGTCACTAATACGTTCTTATTATGTAATTAATATAAATGTCAATAAGCAAATGTATAAAAACACAATTGCACACATACGTGTACATACACACACATAAAAGGATACAATTATGTTATAGAAATATGAAATCCAGTCATCTCTGGTAGTGTGGAAGGCTTCAGAAGTTATTGTGTTAACTGGAAAGCCAGACATTGGAGTGTCTCAGATTGCTGAAATCAGAAAGCTGATCCCTTGCTGTTCAGAGCAGAACAGTGGTAAAGAGGATGGATTTGGGGAGGTGGCTGAAGTTAATGATAAGTGCTCATGCTTTGCAACTCAGTAGTATGGATTTTAATACCAAGTGTGATCTCTGACCAACTCAGAGAGAGTATTCTAGATGTGGCTCATACAGAGATGACAAAAGTTCTAGGTTTTTTAATCATTGTCCAGTCATTCAATGATTTCATACTCCAGTCCACAAATCTTCTTATGTTCAATATGCCCATTTTATTTTACACAATTCTTTTCATATATTTACCACCACACACTAAATTTGATAACTATTTCTCTCTTCTTGAATTATACTTTTACATCCATTTGACTCCCTCTTCAAGAATCTTTAATCCTTTCCGATACCAGGGAGTTTTACGAATGTGTGATGGAATCTTAATCTAGATTGTGTCATATCTACATCTAGAAGTAGTGTAGTAGTTTAGAAGGGAAGCGTCCCCAGAGGCTCATACATTTAAACTTTGGTTTTTGACAGATGATGCTCATTTGAAAGGTTATGGAAACTTAAGTTGTGTAGCATTACTGGAGTAAGTTTATCACAGGGGACAAGCTTTGGGGATTTAGAGTATTGCCTCATTGCTATTCATTTTCTCTGTTTCTCATGTCTAAGTGGAAATTTGATGAGACTGTTTTCTGCTTTGGTCCCCTGTTGTCATTTTATCCCTGCCATTATGGAGTCATCCTATTGAATTATAAGCCAAAACAAACACTTTCTTCTATATGTTGCTTTTGGTCACAGTATCTCATTACAGTAACCAAAAAAGTAGTTATACAGTTAATCTAATTTATCTTCTGTCCCTCAAAATCTCATTTTGCTAATCAGGAGGGATTTTTTATATTTTAATTAAAATATAACAAATTGAAATTATTTAAATAAAGGTCTCTTTTATACTTATTTCTACTTAAAATAATGTTAAATATTTTAACTTTTTACACATTGTTAAGATTTTCTTATATATGTAGGTGTGATTTATTTATATGGGGTATTGTATACTTTATATATATTCATATATGTATACACACACAAACACATACATACACATATATACATTTTAAATTGTTTTCTTTTTCTATTTCACTCTCTTTTAAAAAATTGTTTAGGTATTTCATCACCTAGTACCTGCTGGCCTTGAGTGTCATATGATAATATTGCCTCAACTTCCTAAATACTAGGAACATAGGTATGTGCTTCTATGCTCAGTGTGTAGAGTACATTTTAATGGTTTCTTTTAATAATTATAATTTTGTTTTCATTCATATCATTAACTGTTTTGATATGTTTTTTCTCCTTCTACTTCTAAAGAGTATATTTTACTACACTAATGGATCACATCTGTTCATATGGTGAGTGGTATTCCTATTTTTTCTGGTTTTCATTATTGCAAATGAAGTTCCTTTAAATGTTGTCACACGTATCTCATAAAACCTTGTGTAACATGGGATTGATAACTTTAATAAGACCTAGGGTGGGAAGATCAGTTGCAATATGCATATCATTTATAAGAACTATAAATTTGTTATTTATGTATTTTAACATGTTTGTACATCATAACCATTTCTGGTTGATATTCTTAATTTTTTAACATTCTCACCTGTAGATTTTATAACTGTCTTTACTGTCTTTTTAATTTTTTTTCTTATCTTTATTCCTTGAACAATTGCTACATTTAAACTGGAGACCCCTTCTACTCTCATCATGTAGTTGCTGATAGTTGTGAATTTTCTGATATTTTTGCTAGGAACCAAATTCTTTTGTTATGAAAGAGTGGCAAGTACTATAAACCACTGAGCCCTTTTTTCAGTCCCCTTATTTTCTTTCTTCCTCTTTCTTTCCTTCCTTCCTTTCATTCTTTTCTACTCATAAAAGTTTAGATATTTTACTCATATTTTCCATACTGTTATTTCATTACCGATACATTTCTGTACTGTTGCAAACTTTTTAAAAATCCATTTCTTTCCTTATATATCTTAATATTTTATTGAAAATTCATACATTATATTCTGAACATGGCTTCAAGTCCTATATTGCCCAAGACCCTAACCCTAACCAGAATATTTTGAAGCAAATTAAAAACGAAAAAGCAAAAAGTATAAGAAACACACACATAATCATTATTGCTTTTAAAATTAAGACTCTCTTTGGTTCTTTGCTACCCTCTATAAATTTTAAAAACACTTGTTAATTTAAAAAAAAAGCCAAATGAAAATTACATGTGATTGCACACCCCTGGAATTCTAGCACTCAGGAAGTGTAGACAGGAGGATCAGAAATTCAAGATCATCCTCAGGTACAAGTCACTTTCAAGACTACCTTGGGTTATAAGAGAACCTACTTCAATGATTTGGATAAAACCCATACAGGATTCTAGTAGAGCTCACTTTAGACTTTTGAATTATATGAGGCACACAACTTCCATCTGACTGAGACAAGGTATTCGAGCCTGACAAGCTGAGAATGAGAATTGATTCCATCTATTAAATGACATAGATATCTCTAAACAATAATTTATACTTCAGAGTTCTCTCCAAGTGCCTTCAAATGTTAGAGTCAGCTCTAATCTACTCACACCATTGGGATCAGCTCTCTCAGGGGAAAGGGTGGTGCTGGAATAGCTCTCCTGCTGAGGTAGACAGTGAGGGACAGGAACCAAACTCCCAGACATTGTCCTAGATGCAGTTCAGGCAAGGAAGTCACTATGGCCTCAACACAGGTCACTCAGCTCAGTATGGCCCTGGCAGTAGTAACACATGCTTTTTTTATTATTATTATTTTGTGCATAGCTGTGAGTTTTTAAATATCTTTTTCTATTTTCCAAAGTATCATTCATCTCCTTTTATTTCAATGTGGGTCAACAGTTTGCATATTATCTTAATATTCATAATCATACTTAAGTTTGTTTTGCAGTTTAATGTTTATTTTGGAGAATGTTCATTAAGTATTTGAGAAGAAATGATGGGTGCAATATGATGTTTTCAAGCCTTTTCAGCCATTTTATGCCTAGCAGTTCTAGGCCCTATAGATAAAATATCCAAGTCCCACCATTGACATCAATTCTGCTTTCTGGGTCTTAATTTTGTCTTATGTGGTAAACATTGTGTGCTCTGGCTGATCTGACTTTTGTATCACTATAAACACTTCACTTTTAACTCTCATAATGTCTTCTTTGAAGTGTCTTTTGTCTGATATTATACTCACTCTTGTGATCTGATGGGTTCTATTTCCATACATCTTTTGAAACTTTTAATCTACTTAATCTTTTAAAGAGGTTAGGGCTATAACTGAATAGTAGGGCTCGTATGTAGCATGCGTGAAGCCCCAGGTAACATTTTAAATAGTTTACTAGCAAAACTTTATTTATAGTCTTTCTATCTAAGATGGGTCTGTTATAGATAATATGCACTTGAATCTTGTATTTTGACCCAGTGACACAGTTTCTGACTTTTAATGGCATTATTTAATCAATCTATATTTGCTGTTAAAATTGTTATGGCATTGTTTCTATACATATATTTTACATTTTGTTGTGTTTTTCCCTTATAGATATCTCTGAATTCTCCCATAAATGCCTTTTTCCTTAAGTAGATGTTTTCTGGAGTAGTATTTATTTAATATTCTTCACTATACCTAAGACGTGTTCCTAGTAGTTGCGTTAGTATTTACTACATAAAACCAAGTTTTCAGAAATTTTTAGAACTTATACTAACAACTTTCCTATCATAAAACATTTTCTTTTAAAATTTCTTCCCCTTCTTTTTCTTTTGGTATAGCTGAAATTGTTGATCATTTGTAGACCTTTTCTGGTGGAATTTTTGGAATTTATTATATATAATATGTTACCATGAGCAAATAAAGATAATTTATTTTTCTCTCTGTTTACCTTTAAATTTTATCTATTGACTTATTTCTCCAGTTAGTGCTTTGAGCAATATATTAAAAAAGAGTAGGATTAGTGGACAACTTTATATTATTAAAAATTTTAATGGGGCTGCTTCAAAAGTTTCTCCATTACGATTTATACTTGCTGTATGTTTGCCATATATATCCTCTAATTATGATTAGGTATGGTCCCTCTCCCCTCTATTGACATTATCGTGGGATTTGTTTGTATTTAAGTGTATTTTTGCAACTTTTTATATACCATGACTGTGTATGTTGAAGCATCCTTACATCTCTGGGTGAAAGCAGATTTGGTCACAGATAATATTTTTGACATATACATATATTAAGTTTATAAGCACTCTACTAAATATTTTTGAATATACTGTATATATTCAAATATATTCAAGGATATTGGCCTGTAGATTTCTTTTGTTGTTGCTGTTGTTATATGTTGTTAACTGGTTTTGGTAATACAGTAATGCTGCCTTTGTAAAAGGTGTTTGAAGCACTCCTTATTCTATTTTTAAAAAATAGTTTAAGAAAGATTGACTATAGATCTTCAAAAACCTAGAAGTATTCTGCTATGAATCCATTTGGGTCTGGGATGTTTTTCAGTTCGGAGGTATTTTATTGCTATGCCAATCTTATTTGTTATGTGTCTGTTTAGACTGCTGATCTCTTCTTGATCTAACTGTGGTGTTTTGGCTAAGCCTAGAAAGTCATTCTTGTTTTTAGGTTTTTCAACTTAATGGTGTACCAGTTTTTAAATATTCCCTTATAATATTATGAACTTTTTTGGTGTGTTTAGGAATTATTCTGTGCTCATTTCTGATTCTGCTATCTTGGTTTACTTTGATTAGTTGAACAGAGGGGTTTATAGAGTTTGTTTATATCTTCAAAGAATGCTTTCTTAGATTTATTAATACTTTTCTATTTTTCTTTAATCCTACTTAATTATTTTTTGCCCTTTTTTCATTATTTTTTTGCCATCTGCTAGGGTTGTGTTCTTGTCCTTGTTGATTTTCAAATTCTTTATTTGTATTTGTTCTCATTCTGTATGTCTAATGTAGGCAGGTAAGGAAATAAAGGTTGTTTCTAAGAGTGGTTTTAATATATCCTGGAGACTCTGTTGTATTGTTTTTATTTTCATTTGGTTACAGAAATATTTTAATTTCTTCTTTGACCCATTCATCATTCAGTAATGAGTTGTATAATTGTCATTAGTTTTTCTACTTGCTAGAGGTGTGCTTACTTTATAGTAAAAGAGGACACATGGACTTGTTTCAAATATTTTGAATTAGTTAAGATTTACTTGGTAGAATAGCCTAGAAATAACTTTTAAATTCATTTATTATAAGATTTCATTTAATTATGGTGTTTATTTTTTGTCTAATGAAGTAATTGGAGTATTAAAATCATCTACTATTAAAAGATTGGTGTTAAGCTGTATCTTTAAATCTAGTAGTATTCTTTTTACTAATGTAGGTGCTCCAAAATTTGGCACATTTATGTTTAAGACTGGAATCTCAGAATGAGACAGTGTATTGAAGTTGTTTCCTCTTAGTTTATATTCCACTCTAGGGTTGATATTAAAGCCATGTACCACTGGGATTAAAGGCATACACCACCCAATTTTTATGGCAACTAGTGTAGCTACTGGAAATAAAGGAGTGTGTCATTGTGGCTACTGGGATTGAACTTGTGTGTTACCATAACCTGGTCTGAAAGGCTGACCAGGGGAACTGTTTTACTCTCAGATTTTCAGGCAGTCTTTATTTATTAAAATACAATAATAATGCCACTACAATTCCCATTATTGTGTACAATAAAAAAGGTTATAAATAATATAAGAAAACTATATACAATAAGTACAATAACAATATATAATATATACAGGCAATAAATACATGCACAATGTCTACTCAATCATCATTAGACAAATTCAGAGAAAATACTTCATATCTATCCTATCTTGGTGAGTCCAAAGTCTTGTAGCTAATTTACTTTTATCATTATTTGCTTTCTGTGTTTGGTAAACTATAACTGTAGCTATGTAATCTTCACTTCCCTCAGAGACTTAGAAGGAAATAATATTAACAAGTAGGCAGAAAATACAAGCAAGCAACTTCCCAAAAAATGTAAGTAAAGACAGAAACATCTGACTGCCTGGTCAGTCACCCAAAATTCTTCTGCAACATTGGGGCACCCATCTTCGGCCTACAGGCCTAGTATATTTGACAGATTTTTCTGTGAAGTAGTATATTTTGTGTCCTGCTTGTCTAATGAATACAACATAATGTGAGCAGTCGAGGTAGAGGTGTTTTATTGCCCCATGGCTTACTTTTCCACAAAGAAAATAAACTCCATGTGGAGTTTCTTTGATTCCCATTATCTTCACTGAAGTAGATAAGTGCTGCCAGGAGCAGAAATGAAACATTGCCATAAAAAGAAGAACCTATGTTATTAAAACACCTAAATTCCATATTCTGTAGATCTCTGAAGTATTTGAAGATGACCTATCTATCTAAATTATATCTTTGTTTGACCTTGAAAACATACCTAATATGACTACAAGTTTGAATATACTAGGTGATTAACTACTAACCTGTATTTCATTATTATCCTAAACAGTTGATAATAATAATTTTTAAGGACTAGAAAATTGCATTACATTGTTAAACAAGCTGTATAGGTAAAATATCATGACCAAAATTAGAAATGTATGTACAATGTGTTTTAAAAAATTAATTTCAAATTCCTATCAATATACAAAATTTGTATGCAATATATAAAAGTAAAATCAATGTAAAATATTTAAAACTAATAGTTGCTTTTAAAAAGTAGATTCAATAATC
>LOJH01056528.1:1368-11691 GCA_001685095.1 Ellobius talpinus | reverse complement strand
CCCTCCCTCCTTCCCTTCATTCTTTTCTTTTCTTTCCTTTCCTTTTCTTTTTACAAGGTCCCACAATTCCAGGCTCTGGCTGGTGTGGAACTTGTTAGATAGACTAGGCTGGCTTTGAACTCACAGAGAACTGAGATTAAAGACATGCACTACATGGAGTAGTATGAGCCTGGAATTGTGGGACCTTGTCTTAAAAAGAAAAGGAAGAAAGGAAGGAAAGAAAGAAGGCAGAGATGGGGGACAGGGCCTTTGTTCATCCCTAGTGAGAGAGCCTGTTTCAACAGTTACGATGTCAGTTGTAGAAGCAGTGGTCCCCTCAAAATGAACTCTTTTTTGGAATTGACTTATTGAGTGTAACTGTTCATAAGAAAATTTCAGTATCTCAGATACTCTTAAATGCATTCCTTTTTCAGAAAGAATATAACAGAGTTATAATATCTACCTAGGCTCCAGAGTCAGGTGTAATCTTAAAATCTGGGGAGTTTTAGGGACAAACCTGGCTAATTAGCCTGTTGTTGTTGTCCTTATAGTTTTGTGTGAATCCAGGGTGATTATGTTTCCTTTTTTATTGAGTTATGGTTGGCATGTCCAAGTCAGTTTAAAAGTAGATCATGTGAGTTACTAGGTTTGATACCCAGAAATACAAATGTAAACAAAACAAAATAAATGAAAGGCCTTCACTGCATTGAGTTCAGAGTTTAAATTATTTGTCCTCTTTGCTTTTGTGTTTCCCTCTGGTAAACAGCCCCTTGGAGAATGTCCTTGTCAGATAGATGAGACTTCAGAAAGTTATCAGGAATTCTTAGCTAATTGTAAACATTTTGTATAATGGCTTATTCAAATCCACACACAGTGCCAGCCTATCTTTCAACCCTGCTTTCCCCCCTTTTGGCTTTGTGGTGTGGTAGAGAGACAGGAAGAGTAGAGCCACTTAACATTCCAGTAACTAATAATATTACAGAAAATTTTGTCTGCTTAGTTACTCATTTGTGTCTCTTAATAAACTTTGGTCATTGAGGGCTGACAAGATGTTTTAGCAATTCAGGGCACCTGCCTTTCTGGATGGCCCTGGGATCCACCTGGTGGAAGATGAGGCCTGACCTCTATTTACACTTTGCTCAGTACTCACAGACATACATATAAATGGAATAAAAATAAAAATGTAGTCATTGAAGTAAAAAAAAACTGTCTCCACAAGGATGGCTGGCACCTCAGTTTCAGGAAAGACCAACGGGCTACCTGGACTAAGCTTCTTACCACATTATATTAACATAGAGATCTTGGCACTTTTATTTTCTTCTTGTTGTTTTTGTCCGAGAAGGTTTGTCTGTATATTCCTGGCTATCTTGGAACTCATTCTGTAGACCAGGCTGGCCTCGAACTCAGAGATCACCTGCTTCTGCCTCCTGAGTGCTGGGATTAAAGGCACCACCACTACCCAGCTTACTTTTACAACAGTCTCTTTGACCTTGTTTAATTTCAGTAATTAAATTATTTCTAGGTTAGCCATAAATGCAATTTGTTGCATACATATTTCTGAGTGTGGTAATTTTTTAAAGTCCTAAGGCATTTCCATGTGGAAAAAAAAAGCCATACCATTCTTAGTAAGGGGAAGGCAAGGGGAGAGAGTTAGTGCCAGAAACAAGCAACAGGTGTTTTGGGTGCACTCGATACCCAGTCACAGGAGGAGTGTAAGTCACTGCTAACCATGTAAAGCAGCAGAGGGGACAGAGGGTGAGCGGAAATCAGCAGTTCCGGAGGTACCAAGCCTTACATTACCAGAGTTACAGCTGCAGGCCTGGGACAACTCTTGGGCTAGTTGCCTTCTTGATAGACAGGGCTGTGTGTGAGGACCGGAGCTTTCAGTCTGGAAGGTAATAAAAAGTGATGTGTGGAAGACTGGTAGGATGGAGTCTGAAGACTAAAGGGGAACTGAGAAACAGCTGGCAGTTACCAACACTCTACAAGGACAGTCCTCAGAGTCCATTATACCAATCGAGGATGTGAAGCTCAACGAAGCTGAGTGATTTCTGGTATACTGGATCTAGGTTTAGAGCCTACGTCAGCAATAATTTAACACCATCCCCCATCTCACTGTGTAAAATGCAGGAGGATTTTGTACAGCTGTAGTATTCAAAACTAGACATTACCCACAAGTAGCTATTTATATCTAAGTTAACTAAAACCCAGTACAGTTTAAATACCAGTTTCTTAGCCACACTAGTCCCCTATAAAATGTTTAATGGCTACTATGGTGACTGTATTGGGTAACATACATGTAGACCATTTCCATCATCATATAATGTCTGTGAGTGCTGGTCTAGAAGTCAGTCAGTTTTGTCCTTTAGTTAATTTTTGCTTCTTACTTTGTAAAGGACACAATGAGGGGAAAAGGGAGACGATATGTTCAACCCCCACACACACTTAATCTAGGCTGTCAGCCTGGCTGCACAGTGGAGTCTCCCATGCCCTCCATTTTCCCTTAACACAGATCATAGAATGGAGATATTTAAAAGGAGTGACTTTTCTCTGCCTCTAGCTTCACTTAGTCTATAGTTAGATTCTTTCTTCTGAAGCTTTTCTCTCAAGTTCAAAGGGCATATCTGGTAGGCTTCCCCCAAGGAAATGAAAGATGTTTGTTGGAAAGGAATTCCACGCTTAATATATGAAGTGGCACTTGGATCCTTCTGCTTCCTTCTCTGCCTTCCTTCCAGGCATTTTGTAATTGAACTTGCAGCTGCTAACCATCTGTCTTCCAAACAGTTCAAATGACGGAGGTTTATCTGCTTCAAATACTAGCAGCTGCCTGTTATTTGCTGTAGACATATATGGCATTTGTATGGGTCAGATAGATTTAGATTATGACCAAAATTACAATGGATTTTTTTCTTTTAATCCTTTTGCCTCAGCCTACCAAGTGTTGGGTTTATAGGCATGTACCATCACACCTAGCTCCAAAATCATAGTGGGCTTCTAATTTATTTGTTTAAGATTAAGATACTTAATGTTCATTAAACTGATACTAGGTACATATCTAATAAACCAGGCACTGGCTTGCAAGATGGACCAAAAAGAATTTATTTATTTATTTATTCATTCATTCATTTATTTATTTATTTACTTGGTTATTTATTTATTTATTAATTAAGATAAGGACTCACTATGAAGCTTTGATTGGTCTGTCCCTTTCTCCTGAGTGCTGGGACCAAAGGCATGCTCACCATGCCTGACCCTAAAAGGACGTCAGATGAAAACCAAAAGATGGGCCTGGGTGTGGTGGTGCATGCTTTTAATCTCAGTACTCTGGAGGCAGAGGCAGGTGGATTTCTGTGAGTTCAAGGCCAGCTTGGTCTATGTATATCTATAGGCCAGTCAGTGCTATATAAGGAGAGCCTCACAATTTTTCTAAAATGCAGATATTATGGATAAGTTGAATAAATTTTAAATTCTTATCTGGATTTTGTTGTCAGTATTTGCCCTCTATGCATTTGCCTATTTAGTCTGAATTCAGTAAAGGCCTTTTTTTAGATCATAGCTCTGATGTAAATTGAAGAGTCATATATAAATGTCCCTCAAGTCAGGCTATAAAAGACATTTAAATTATACTCTCCAGTGTCTAAGTGGCAGTCTGAAGCGTATGTGTGTGCATCTGGGGGATGGGCATGTGGGAGTAAAAAGGAGGCATTGTACTGAGATAATATTTTTAGGATGCCAGTGTAATTAACAGACTCAGGGTTTAGAAAATTGCCCTTTAGAAACTGAGAAATAGTTTTGAGTTTCTTCTAAAATGTTAAAGTCCTATGCATGATTATTCTCAGATCAGTTAAAGTAGAGACATTTGAATGATAGAAAGTATCCACAAAAGTATCTTCCTGGAGTGCAAAGACAGGAAGAGAAAGGACTTTAGTGATGGTGGGAACAGCTGGAAGGGATCTTTAGGAGCTCTGATATCTGGCTAGATTATGTGGTTAGGGAGCGGCAAATCCAGAGAACCATTGTTTTGGGAAGTCTGATCTGTCTATTTTCTACAAAGTTGAGATAGGCTGAGAGTTTTGTCAGCAGGCCCAAGTATAGATGGTCTGAGGAGGATGCTACTCTGCTTGGCGGCCCTTGTGTGCAGGCTGTTCAGTGCAAAGTCTATCATTCTAAGAGGATTCAAAATGAACCGTCTCTCTTTCTGTGGTTCACCTGAGTCTAGAGGAGTCTAAAAGTCTTCAGCCTTTTCAGTCTTCAGGCCTTAGAGCTTTGGAGTGGAGGTGCTGTGTGTGAAGTATGTGCTCTGTGCTCCTTCCCTGGTATAACTGTTAGCTCAACACTTGACCATCCTTGTACTCAGGCTGCTTGATGGTAATGACTTCATCTCTTAGGGTGTAGACCAGATGGGTCACCATTCAGCATACTTTCAAGTTCCAAGTAGATAGATTAAATTTTATTCTTTTTTAAAAAAATAATCTTAATAGAAATATTAATTGGAGCTGGGTTACAGCAATAGGAAACCTGTACAAGATCAATAACTAGTATCTCATGTCACTGAACTTTGAGCTAAATTTTATTCTTGAAAGGAACTTTAGAGATATCTTTCTGTAGTCCTGTCTTTTGGCAGAGAAAGAATCTGGGACTACAAAGAAGGTTAAAAGAAGTTGGCATTTGCATAGCAGTTCTATTTTAAATCTGTGCTTTGAGAGGCACAGTTTCTGCTGGTGCTGCACAGCAGAAAGGTTTGGTTCCAGCCAACTTAAGTGTGAATTATGATTCTGTTTCTTACTATCCTTGTTGTCTTATGCAGGTGTTTTCATATCCTTAGCTCTGTTTCCGCATCTATAAAATGGGTGTTAAAACATTTTCCCAACAGAAAGGATTCCTAGACTCCGTGGTGTAAACAGTGTTCTGTGATTAACAGAACTAATGGTAATGGGCAGGCCAGACCCAGGGGCTTTAATCTCTCTGTCAGGTGAGCTGAGAGAAAATTCTCACTTTCCAGAGAGCCTCCTGTGCTGGAACGCTTCACCTGTTCTTCATCCACAGACTCAGAATAGAGCAAAACCGGACATACTTGGAATCTTTTGTGATGTGCAGGAAGCAAAAGAATTATTTTCAGTGAAACAGGAGTCTGCAAAAGGTGCCTAGGAAACAACTGCATATGCATCCTAATATAGACTCCTCCTGGCCTTGTGGTTGGCCATCTGCCTGGCCAGCACCACCAGGAAGTTCGACTTTTTTCTCCACAGTTTAAGGAGGATTTCCTGGGCTTTGCATGTATGTGTGCACCTGGGTGGGGAGGCACAGTGAGGAAGGGCAGTCACTGGCCTTTGTGAACTAGGAGATGATGCCTCAGTGACTGGAGCCAGGTGTTGGGAATCAGCTTAAGGGTCATTTAAACATCTTTTTCAGGGACGCTGGCCCCTGCTTGTACTGTCTTAACTGGGGAGTCCCTTTGACACCCTCAATGAGTGTTCACCCAAATCCATGTCAGTAAACTATAGGTCATCTCTTTGTAAATCCATTGCAGATCTTTATTTTGCTGGTCATCTACTCTGTGCACATCCATCCCACTTCAGCCCATAAAATTGACTTGGGGTGAGTCTGGGCTGGATGAGTCTCTTCTTTTTTTTTATTAAAAAAAATTGTGTGTATGATGTGTCTGAATGTGGCTTGTATGTTACGGTCTGCATTGGAGGCTAGAGCAGAGCTTTTGGGAGTCTATTCTGTATATTCCATGCTAGTTGGCCTATAAACTTCTGGGAGATTCTCTCTTTTTTTCCATGTAGTTTTATCCGTTCCAGAACTCACTCTTTTACACCAGGCTGGCCTCAAACTCAGAGATCCACTTGCCTCTGCCTCCTGAGTGCTGGGATTAAAGGTGTGCGCCACTATCACCTGGCAGGGAAATTCTCTTGTTTCTGCCTTCCATTTCGCAATAGTAGAGATTACACATACGAGCTATTGCATCCAACTTTTTGTGGGTTCTGAGGATTGAACTCAGATCCTTATGCTTGTGTGACAAGTGGTTTTACCCAATAAGCCATCTCACTGGCTCAAGTTCATCATCTCTTAAAAACTATTTATTTATATGGGCTGTGCGTGTACAGGTGCATGTGACCCACAGTGTGTGAAGAGGTAAGAGGACAATCTACAGGAATTTGTTCTTTCCTTCCACCATATGGATGGTCAGGCTTGGCAACAAGCACCTTTATTTGCTGAGCTATGGCAGCCCTGTCTTCTTTGTCTTCAGTGCATAATACATTCCCTGTTATATGTGTCATCTTCCTTCATGTTAACAAAATTCTTAGGAAATCAGCTTAAAAAGAGAAAAGAAGACTGGGTATTCAGAAGGTGGAGGCCGAAGAATTGCAAGATCAATATCAGCCTGGGCTATATAGTAAGACCTGGTTCCCTCTTCCCACAACAAAAGAGAAAGGGAAAAGAGGGAGTAAGAAGGAGGGATAAAAGAGGGAGGCTTACAGTGTTGAGGTTCCAGTCCATTGGTTGCTGCTGTTATTTTGAGCCTTAGTGAGGCAGCACATCATGATGGCAGCACATGGCTGAGTGAAATTACTCCCTTCATTATCAAAAAGGAAAAGAGAAAAGGAAGAGAATGGGGTTTGACAAGTCTCTTTGTAGGTGACTCCCATGACATGGGCTTGTACCTAGGGACTGTCCCCCTCTGACCTCCCAGTCATATCACAGGGTGAAGGCTACAGTTTCACACTTTGGCCTTTGGGGACTTTTCAGAGCCAACTGAAGCATCTGGGATCTGACTTGGAAATTGTGCTGACTTGTGATGAAATAAAGATAGGCTGTAGACAATGGCGGCCAGAGGGTGCAACTTTGCAAATCTCTGTGAGGAATCCAATGGCGTGGGATGTGCTTTCTGTACTTGATAGATGGGGAAGCAATTTTTTTTTGTTGCAGAACTTATGCTTGTCATACATGCCACCGAGAGGCCTGTAGTTCTCTTTGCCGCTCTACAGCGGACAGCTCCTTCCCAGCCTTGAGGGGGGGAAACATTTGGCAAGCTTGTAATGGTGGTGACATCTACACTATGCACTGTGCCTGACATAGAGGGAAGCTCAGGGAAAGCTTGAAAGGTTTGGATGAATTGGTAAGCCTTTTTTAGAATGCCAGGCTTCCTGCTTATCCCTAGCAACCTGCAAATGCTGGGCCCATGATGGATATGTGACATTGGTGGCTGAATTTACATGGCACCTGGTGGCTTTTCACACTCTCCCCACGCCTCTCTGGGGACTAGGGTAGGACAGATGGCCACAGACACAGCATTCTCAGCTCTGCATCCTCTCTGCAAATCACAGTTGCGGGAAAGTGAAGTTTTTACAACACAGTTTTGGTACTGTGATTTCATGCTGCTGGTAAGTGGCTTAACACTCTGGGTAGATCACACCTCAGCAGCGTTCATTTGGGAACAGCTTAATTTCACTGTAGGTAGCTTTGGTTCCTACCCACTAAGCCTCCTGCCCCTTAATAAATTGAGATTGATAAGGTTAACTCCCTGAGCCAGGCAATTTCTGGGTCCAGAATTATATTAATCATTTTTTCTCATTAACGCCTTTAATTCCTTCTCCCCTCAGTGTAGACATCTGCTTTTAAAATGTTATAGGTGGATGCTGAGCAGCCGTGGCGCACACCTTTAATTCCAGCACTCGGGAGGCAGAGGCAGGCAGATCTCTGAATTCGAGACCAGTCTGCTCTACAAAGCTAGTTCCAGGACAGGCTCTAAAAAAACTACAGAGAAACCCTGACCCCCCCACAAAATGTTATAGGTGGAAACACTCATAATGGTTCAGCTTCCTTTCCTTCTTTCCTTGTATGGGCTTGAAGAGATCGAGGCCAGCAGAGAGATTGAGTACTTTACTTGGTGTGGGACTGGTGAAGACCTGAACTGAGATCCAGGGCTCCTGGTTTCTGTTCTGGGCCACTGCCTACCTTTCACTTCTGTCTTGAGATAGGGAAAGCTCTATAATCTATTTAGTTAAAAATTAATAAAGATAGATCTTTGTTTGTTATTAGAGGCCCCAGCCCTGAGTGAATTAAATTCCTTCTGTTTTCTGACATCTTAAAAATTTGTCTTGGTGTTTTGTTATTGTTTTTAAATTTTTAATAATTATGTTATTATTATTGACAGGGTCTCACTGCATTCTTGACTGGTCTGTAATCCAGCTATGTAGTCCAGCCTGGCCTTGAGTTTATGCCAATTCCGCCTCAACTCTGTGAGTGTTTGAAATACAGATGTGAGCTACCATGTCCAGATCTAGACTTTTGATTAAAAAGACTTCCTCTTACCAGACTTGGTGGGGCACAGTCTTGTAATCCCAGTCCTCAGGAAGCTGAGGCAGGGGGTTTGAGAGTTCTAGAACAGCTTGGGCTACATAACAAGACCCTGTCTCAAAAACAAAACAACACTGCCTTAAATAATTGTGTTACTTAGAAAGGTTTTCTCACCTCTCTTATTTATATTTTCTCAAATGGTATAGATTTTCAAAATTTATAAGGCCTGAAAGAGTTAATGCTTCTCTCAGAATAGCCAGGCATCTCCCAGGAAGTAGCTGAGAGGAAGGATGTGGCAAACCAGTGGGTAAATGAAGCCCTTCTCCTTTGGAAGAAAAGGAAGTGGGAGGAGAAGTAAAGAGGAAGAGCTCCATCTCTGCTCTAAGAATGTGTTCTTTGAAGCCAAGCAGAACCCGCAGAATTTTACCCAAGGTCCTGAGAATGCAAGTTGTGCTGATTTTGGAGTTACCTGTTTTTCCTACAGCTAATATCTCAAGTTTAATATGCAGTGGACTGTTGTCTTTTGCTTTGTAATCTCAATCACTGGTGTGTTCTCTCCTCCTTATTGGCCTGTGTTTTAAATGCCTCTGAGCATCTACATTGGTTGTGATTTAGAATCCAAGAAGTTAGATGAGGTCCAGTGTCTAGAAAATCACCTCTCTATTGCATTTACCTATGTATTTGTTCAGAACACATCCCTATCCATTCTCTGCACATGCTCATAGCAGCCCCCATGCCACAGGGCAAGATTGTCTTTCTGCTTACTGCCAGAGAACTCTTTTCCAGATCAGATGCCTAGTTTCCAGCAGAGTTGATCTTTACCTTCTTTGCCTTACTCTTTCATGCTTTACCTTAGGCCTTTGTTACAAATTCCTGGTCTACTTTGTTAGGCACATAGTGTATCTCTCTAATTGTAAGGCTGCAGACCTCAGCTGGTCCCAATAGTAGATTCAGAATCCTTTGTCCCTATGGTAACTTTGGGCACTATCTATACAGATTTAGGCCGTACTTTACTGGTTAAGGGCATATCTTTTTCAAGACTGCTCTTATTTTAGACACCGGCTGGAAGCTTGGGAGTTTCCAGGCAGTGGCTACAAATTCAGAATTCTTATTACCTTCTCAGGTTCCAGAATTTGCTAGAGTGATTATAGAATGCTGGAAAGTACTGATTGCTATTCTAATTACAGTTTTATTACATCAAAAGGATAATAATCAAGATCAACCAAAAGAAGAGACACAAAGAGTGAGGCCTGGGAGAACTGCAAAACAGTGCAGCTGCTAGTGTCCTTATGGACACATCAGTCTCTGCTACACTTCATGTACATTATGCACAGAATATTGCTTACCAGGCAAGTTCACCTGCGTTTTACTGTCTGGAGTTCTTTGAAGGGTTAGCTTAATCACTGACCCTGTGATTGAAGTTGGTCTCCAGCCTCCTGTGTTCTCTGCAAGTTTTGCTGATAACACTTCTTTCAAAGCCCAGTTCAGTAGTTGCATGCTTGCCCTTTCTGCTGTGGCCAATCCTTCTTTGTTATCTCTTCAGTAGATTGTCTAGAGACTCATCATGAGTCACCTCAGCA
The DNA here is from genome assembly GCA_001685095.1 of Ellobius talpinus. Lineage (NCBI taxonomy): Eukaryota > Metazoa > Chordata > Mammalia > Rodentia > Cricetidae > Ellobius > Ellobius talpinus. The sequence goes on along the minus strand of LOJH01056528.1, from coordinate 1,828 downwards.
TAAATCATTAGGGTACACCGTGAAGAACAGACACACCTATTACTCAGGAATTGCATGCTTTTACAGGCTGCCTCTCACAGAGGACAAAGTCTAGCCAGGTTGTTCATTATACAACAACCCTCTACCATAAAGCTGTCTCTTCCTCATTTGCCAGAAATCTAGTGTCACTGTTACTCTTCTTTTTCTTTCCTGTCCAGATGGTCACACAGTTGTGCTAACTGACTGTCCCACGTCATCTTTCTGGGTACTGTGCTCCTTGCTTCCCACTTGTCTGCCAGGCAGCAGCAGTGCCAGTGCATGTCTTTAATGCCAGCACTTTGGAGGTAGAGGCAGGCAAATCTCTGTGAGTTTGAGGCCAGCCTGGTCTACAGAGAGAATTCCAGGACAGCCAAAGAGACACGGAAATACGCACGCACACACACACACACACACACACACACACACACACACACACACACAC
>LOJH01056526.1:0-11691 GCA_001685095.1 Ellobius talpinus | reverse complement strand
CCCCCATCTCCACCCCCGCCTGTTTCTTTAGGATAAATTTACAGAAAGAGACCCAGCTGTCTAAAGATGTATACATTTACTGGCGCTGGAGAGCTGCCTTAGTGGTTGAGACCCGGGTACTGCTCTTTCAGAGGACCTGAGTTTGATTCCCAGAACCTTAACTAAGTGGCTTACAACTGCCCATTAAACTCCAGCTTTGGGGATCTTACACCTTTGGCCTCGGTGTGTGCACATACCCATATATATAATTTAAAAGATAAACACATTTAGGGCTGCATGTATAGCTTATAGCTCAGTGGTAGAGCATGCGCTTACATGTATGAGGCTCTGGGTTTAATCCCAGGCCCAAACCAAAATAACAAAAGATACAGTTATATGTTTCATAAGCATACAACCTTGGATTCTGGCTTGCTTTTATTTATGTATTCACTGTTATACTTTATTTATGTATATGTGTGTACACATGCATATATTCCATGGCACGTAAAAGGTCAGTGGACAACCTTTCTCCTTCCAGAATGTGGGTCCTAGGGATTAAACTCTGGTCATTAGGTCTGGCAACAGTGTCTTAACCTGCTGAGCCATCTCTCCAAGTGCTTTATTTCTGTAGTGTACTCCGCTCATTGTCACCTGGGGCAGACGACTTGGAAACACTTACTGTGTTCAAATGGCCTTTTCAAGTAGCAGTCCTAAAATAGAATGAACAGTACTAATACAATAGTGGCCAGAAAAAATACAGGGAGTGACAATATCTCTGATTGAACTTTGTATGTAATTATCGCGGTCGAGGCAAATACTACATCCAAGCACAAGAAGTGGAACAGACGGTGAAGAGATGGCTCTGGTGAAGAGCACTTGATGCTTCCAAAGGTCTAATACCCAGCACCTACGTGGTGGCTCACGACATCTGTAGCTCCAGTTTTAGGGACTCCAGCACTCATCTGGCCTCTGTAGACACCAGGCACACACAAGGTGCACAGACATACATGCAGGCAAAATTCACATATACAGCAAGAAGAAAAGGTGGAGCTCAAGGCCAGCCTTGTCTCTGTGAGTGTCAGGCTAGTCAGGGCTCCGTGTTGAGACCCTGTCTTAAAATAGAGGGCTGGAGAGATGGCTCCATGGTTGGGAGCACTTGACAGCTCTTCCAGAGGTCCTAAGTTCAATTCCCAGCAATCACATGGTGGTTCACAACCATCTGTAATGGGATCAGATTCCTTATTCTGGTAAGCATGAAGACAGAGAACTCATATAACATAAAATACATGAATAAATAAGTCTTAAAATAGAATGAAGAGCTAACTGAGACTGTGGCTCTGTAGTCTAGCATGGGCAGGTCCCGGCCCTGGCTTCCATCCCCAGCAGAAATAAACAAAAACTGAAATAAAAATAAGTGCATGAAAGCCAATTTCAGTAACTGAATTAATTCAGTAGTTAATTAAGAATTTATTAATATAAACAAATAATAGAATAATTAATTTATTCAAACTGGATAAAATATTTTACTAAACAGTAAAAATAGAATTTTACTGATTTTTATGTGAATGAATGTTTTGCCTGCATGTTTATATATGTGTCCATGCAAGTCAGAAAGTGTTTGCCCCCCTAGAGTTATAGATGGTTGTGAGCCCCCATGTAGATGCTGGAAATTGAACTCAGGTCCTCTCCAGGAGCCACCAGTGCTCTTAACCACTGAGCCATCTCTTCAGCCTGAGCTTTACTAAATTAAAAGCTGTATAGTTAGTTACACTTTGAAGTTTGTTTGCTTTTTTTGGTGTTTTTTTCTTTTTCTTTTTCTTTTGGAGACAGGGTTTCTCTGTGTAGCCCTGGGTGCCCTGGAACTCTTGGTCTGTAGACCAAGCTGGCCTTAAATTCACAGAGATCTGCCTGCATTGAGGTGTCTTAAAATTTTAGGCAGGGGCCAGCAAGATGGCTCAGTGAGTAAAGGCCCTTGCCACCAAGTCTGAAGATCTGATTTCAGTCCCTGGGACCCACATGGTGGAAGGAGAGAACCAACTCCTACAGGTTGTCCTGTGACCTCCAGATAGGCACAGTGGCATGTATCACCTTCTTTTGGTTTGTTTGCTTTTTGTTTTCATCCAAGTCAGTTCAGGGTTTCTCTGTGTAACAGCCAGGCTGTCCTAAAACTCACTGTGTAGACCAGGCTGGCCTCAAACTCACTGCCTTTAGAGTGCTACCATGGCCCAGCAGCACGTACCATCTTTCCTCTCCCAAAATAAATGAATGTAATAAAAACTATTTAAAAAAATAAAGTAAAATGTTTCAAATGGCCACATGAAATTACAGGATGGGAATACCTTAAGCCCAGATTCTTCAGTCTCAGAGCCAGGGTGGTATCATTGTTTATCCCGAGTCTGCTGTGTAAATGCAGACTCATATAATATCGAAGGGAGACATGTCTGTACAGGAATCAGATGTGTGCAGGGAGGAATTTTTCTCAAAACGAGTGCAGGCAGCTGTCTCTGGCTTCTGGGGGTAGGGATGACCGTGACTGGAGGTGCTTTGGATTAATTGGCTTGCAGAATGTTACCTGTCACAGGTGGGAAGCCATGTAGAGCTTACAGTTAAAACTCAAGCTGGAGCCAGGCGACGGTGGCACATGCCTTTAATGCCAGCACTTGGGAGGCATAGATAGGGGGACCTCTGTGAGTTCAAGGCCAGCCTGGTCTACAAGTGCTAGTTCCAGGACAGCTTCCAAAACTACAGAGAAACCCTGTCTAGAAAAACTAAACAAAACAAAACAACCCCCCCCAAAAAACCCTCAAGCTGGACCATCAGCGTGATCTTGTAGGGAGATTTTTTTCTGGCATGGTTCAGAGCTAAGTGGCACTGTGTTAACAAAAGGCAGACTGCATTTTAATTTTTTTAAGATTGATGTTTATGTGTCTTGAATGTTTCGCCTGCATATCTATGTGCACACAACATGTGTGCCTGGTGCCCAAAGAAGCTAAAAGGTAGAGACAGTTGTGAACACCATGTGGGTCCTGTTTCTTTGAGACAAGGTCTCACTCCCTCTGCCTCATCTGCATTTGCCTCCTGAGTGCTGGGATTGCAGGTGAGCAGGGAGCAGCCTGGTTTTCTTTTCATCTCTTTTGATGTGGTTGCTGGAAACTTCCAAACCACATTGTGGCCTGCTGTGCGGTTCTGCCAGGCTGCGCTGACACAGAGAACGGAGGTTTTCCTTGTCTTTATTTGGAAAAATAAAATGCTGACAATCTCTTGCCTGTCCTGAGGTTTTAAACTGTGGGGACTTTTGGGGTATGTGTAAATTAAAAACAAACAAACAAAAACCAACTTTGTGAAATTTCAAAGTATTAAAACCCCTAACAGTGTGATGTGATAATCTCAGCACTTGGGAAGCTGACGAAGGAGGATAGCCTCAGATTTGAGGCTAGCCTGGGCTACAGAAGGAGATGCTATTTAAAATGATGGGGCCAAGCCTGGCAACCTGAGTTCAATCCCCAGAAGTCTGGGAAAGGCTGACCTATGACCTCTGCATAATCACTGCAGTGTGGTATGCATGTGCCCATATTCGCACACAGAGACACTAAATAAATTTTTAAAATGTACAGAGGCTAGAGCGATTGTTCAGTCAAAGCACCTACTGCACAAACAAGAGGACCATATTCTACATCTCTAGAGCCTACAGAAATAGAGTGGCATGGCGCCTGCAGGGGGATCCAGGGAGCAAGCTGCCCAGTGAGACTGGCATATCGGCTTGCTTTGGGTTTGATTGGGAGGCCCTGCTCCAAAGAATAAGGTGGAAGAGTGGTTAAGAGAGATTCTTGATTGCAACCTTGGCTTCCCATACAAATGTGCACACACATGAAAAGAAAAAAAACCCAAGTATTTAGGCTTTTAAGTTGAACTTGGTGAACTTTGTTCAGTGTCGTAAGCCTCTGGGGAGTTACTTCAGTTTGCTTCTGTTCCCTCACCTGAAAAATAAGGGCGCATAATAAACACACCCTGGGGTTTGTCAAGGGTTCAGTAAGTGCCAGCTACCACAACAGCAATGACAGAAATACTTGATTGTACATCTACTCTTTGTATCTGTTTCTTTATTTTTGAGACCCTGCCATTAGAAATAAACAAAATAAAACAAAAACAAAAAGCACCAAGGTTAACATGGTGGCATAGACTAGCACTTACTTGGGAAGTGGAGGGACGATCAGGAGTTCAAAGTCAAGTCTATTATACGTGGATTTCAAAGCCAGCCTGAGTTACATGAGACCCTTTCTCAAACCAAAACAAAACAATCCAAATCCAAATGAAATAAAACGAAAAGATACAGATATGGCAATAGTAAAAAAGATGTGCTTGCAGTGTTGGGGTAAGTGGTTTGAAATAAATGAAGGAATTTCTTTTAGGGTAGTAGGATATAAACTTCTGTAGGATATAATCGTGGGTACTCAGCTATGTATTTATTAGAATTCAACTTCACAGCATACAGAGTGAATCTGGAGGTAGGGAGCAGGGAGTGAATCTGGAAGGAGTTAGGAAGAGGAGTGAGAATGAAAATGATCACAATATATTGTATGAAATTCTCAAGAAATTAATAAAAGTGTTGAAAATTAAAGAAAAATTAGTTAATAATTTTGCAATTAGCAAGACTGAAAAATCAAGCTGGTGGGGTGGAAACCGAACTTAGTGTTGGGCTATGTCTTTAGGTGTTGATGAGCATCTGTGAGTTATGTTCAGATCAGTGACTATAGAGAAAAAATTCATCTTGAGTGAAGACAAATGCTTAGCAATTATGTAGAGTCCACTCTCGGTGGAGATGAAGCCTGACTCCCCACTGTCATGCACAGTCGGCTGAGAATAGCAACTTCTTGCCCGAGTCCACAATGACAGGGAGCGACACCTCGGTCTTATTTGTGTGTGGGATGTATGATGTGTGTGAGCCCATACCTGAGCAGAGGCCACAGAAGGATATCAGTGTCCTGCTCTATTTCCAACTTATTTCCTTTAAAATTCTCCCATTTACCCCAGGACTAGGCTGGTCCATGCTGGCAGCCAGCAAACCCTAGCAATCATTGGCTCAGCACCACCCCCAGCACGAGGACGGGAGGTGTGTGCGGTGATTATGTATGTTCTGGAGATTTGAATCCAGGTCCTCTTGCTTGCCCAGCAAGTGATCCTCCCAGCCTGAAAAGGGGTGGGGAGGGATAATTTTATGTTGGAGAAACCTGGCAGGAACCATCTCAGCTAGGTGATCAAATTCAGCATTAACAGAGGTCAGTCACATTAGTGTCTGAGAAAATAAGATGCCATGGCCAGGAGGAACCTAATGAGACAACCTAAGGCCACATGGCATGCCCAGTGGATCTGGGAATAGGAAAGAACATTAGTGACTGGGCCTGGTGGTATATGCCTGTTCCTCAGGCTGAGGCAGGAAGACCACAGGTTCAAAGGTACAGAGAGAATTCAAAGCCAGCCTCTTAAAAGTAAATGGGCTGGAAATGCAGCTCAGCTATAGAGGGCTTTCCTAGTATGTGTCCGGCCTGGATTCAGTAGCCAATACTGCTCTCCTTATGTAAGCAAGTATTGGGCAACTACTTAAAACAAACATACCAAATTAATATATGATGCTAATTACAGAGTTAACGGTGGGTGGGGTCAATGGTAGCTTTTGTATGCATAATTTTCTTATTCTAAAACTTCCAAAAAGTTTTTCTTAAAGGTTTATTTTTCTTTTATGTGAGTGTTTTGTCTGCATGTATGCGTGCTGGCTATGTGCCTGCCTGGTGCCTGCAGAGGCCACGAGTACGCATGACAGTCTTTCGCCACCATGCCCAGCTTGCAATTTGTATTTAAAAGATCAGCAAGGAAGAGGGACCAAGTGATGCTAAGCTGTAACCCAGAACTTGAGAGGCCAGGCTAAAGAGGCAGCAAATTCATGGCCACCCTGAGCTGTATAGTGAGGTCCTGTAAATAAATAAACAAGAACAAAGACAGATGACTCACTTCTTGATCATTTATGAAAGAAACTGGCGTGGCCAGGGTACATAAAGCCCGTGGCCCATTATGTTCACTGCCTGAAACTACTTTAGTAGAGAGCAGCATGTACTGTTTGATCTTCTAATACAGAATAAGAGCGAAGACCACTCGGGCTGCAGCTGGCAGAGAGGCCTTGACCAGTTTCTTCTAATTTGAAGAATTCCTTTTGAAAAAAATAATAAAGTCCCGTTCCATAGAAGCCATAAGAATGTCCGTTTTAGTTCTCATTGGTGGCAGAAGGCGGGGCAGTCCGTCGGGGGAGCCTGCCGATTGGTTAGCTGCGTTACTGAGCTTGTTGTCCATTGGCCGGGTCCCTGGAGCGTGAGTTACGGACCACAGAGGCCCGCGCCGCCGTTCCCATGGCAACTAAGGCTTGGAAGAGCAACTCAGACGGGAACCACCCCCAGCTCCTTGCGCAGGGGGCAGGGCGGCCTGTAGAGAGAGCACTGGGGCCCCGCGCAGGGGTTGAAGGGACACGCACGGCCACCTGGAGAGAAGCTGGACGAGCTACTCTCAAAGCATTTTGAACCCAGAGCCCGGCACAGACTAGCCCCCAGTACGTCATTTGAGAAAGAGGAAGGAGAGGGTGCCAGTGGACGAAGGCATGAGACCAGTACCTGTTCTTATGGAGTCCTAGAGCCAGGGTTATGATAGCCTTGGACAATGCACACATCCTAGGTGTGGTAGGCCACTGAGGAATGGACGATTTACTGAGGGAGTGTGAGAGTCTAAAAGCCACTGCTGTGTGGATCCTGTCTTATCTCTCAGGCTTAGAGCTCTCCTGGGAGGTTGGTAGCATTCCTTCCGTTCCTGGCCACTGTAGGCTGCTTTGTCTATCCTGCTCTCTCCACCATGATGGACGGAAACTGTGAGCTCCAATAAATTCATTCCTTCCGTTTATGGCAGGAATACTGTCACAGAATGGATGTTAGCTCCAGCAGTGTGCCCTCAAACTTCCTGTAGTGGCCTTCTGTTTCCCATGGGAATGGGCAACTCAGCTCTGTAGGGATCTAGATGTCAAGGCTACCACCCCGCTCAGGGCCCATCCATTTTTAATACCTACAGTGGTATGTACACAGCTGAGCTGGAGCGCTGGGTTTCACTCAGTTTCTAGAATCTTCCCAGTACTTATTTTAATTGCACTTTTGCCTAGATCAGCACTCTTGCTTTCTCTGGATCATCTCCCTACCTTCTTGTCCATTCCTTGTCACTTAAGGGCTTTTTGTTTTCTTTTGAAGACAGGGTCTTGCTGTGCAGTGCTGGCTTGTCCTGGAACTCACTACGTGTAGACCAGGCTAGCCTTTGCTTCCCCAAGTGTTGAGATTAAAGGCATGGGCCACTGCACCTGGCCCACTTAAACTATTTTCTATGGGAAATTATCTCTGACCCCAGTCTGATCCAGCTTTCCCTGTTCAACAGGGTCTTCCCCCGCATGTGTCTATCAGTTTGTGTAACTAGGTAACTGCTGAGTTCCAAATACTTTCAAAGGGGCTTTTATGAACGTTTAAGGGGACAGAATGGAGGCCTGACTGGAAGCCCTGAAACAAAAAATTGTTCTTAGATACAACCTACTAGCCCTGTCATCTCCAGGCCTTGTCGAGGGCCACATCTTCAGGCTTAGTTGGACTGAATTCTGTCTGTACCTCAGGCATGGTAGGCAAGCAAGCACCCTGTCCCTGAGCTGTCACCAGGTCCTGCGTGCTGTCTGCTCAGGCATGTCTGCTATTGGGTTTCTCTTCCCACGCCCCCTGGTCTTTCTTCCTCATGAACGTGGGTCTCAGTCAAGACCCTGCCTCATCTAGGGACATTTATTTGCTTCAGAAAGTTCTAGATAGATGGGTTTGCTTTGTTTGCCACAGCAAGTATCTTAAGACAGTGGACGTGACTTGTGAGCTGACGGCTGGGTTACCTGTCCCCATCTATCTGCTGGGTGGTGGCTCAGCGGAGCGCCACGCTGGGCCTGTTTGCAGCAGGGACCGGCTCTGAAAAATGCAAAGGCACTAGTTCGGCAGCCTTCCTGAGGAATTGCAGCTCCGGGGCTGTGCTCCAAAGGGGAGAGGAAGCTGGGGGAGGTTTTGTGTGTTCCGCCTGCAGAAGGCCCTGGCGTGCAGGCCGAGGGGGATGGGCAGGGAAGCAGTTTCTTCCTCGGGGTTCCAAAGGGTGGGGGAGGGGCGTTGAGCGAAGCCTCCTTCAAACACTGGCTCCTGGGCACACAGCCTGCTGGGAGGAAGGGGGTGGGGAGCGAGCTGAAAGCCCGCTTTCTCTTGGAGGCCGCAAGCACTGTCAAAGGGAGAAGATGGGGGAAGAGGAAGAAGGGGAGGGAGTGGCTCGGGAGGGGTGAGTATGAAGGCTTCTCGACCCCAGGAGAGGGGCTGAGCTGGTTAAGGACAATTTCCTCCTAGGTCCCAGCTTCAGATCTGTTCCCCAAAATCCTCCTGTGGCCAACTCTGAGAGTCTGTAGCTGGGGACTTTATCTTGTAACCGTCAGACCTTCAGAACACTTCAAAGCTGAAAGCCCTTAAAGGGGCAGCAAAGCACTGGATCCAGAGATCTGGCCCCTTCCTCTTCTCTCTCTCATATGTGCACGCGCACGCACACGCGCACATACACACAAAGAGTCCCCATAATCTCAGCAAACTCGGGAGATCTAGTCAGGACTGAGAGTTCCAGGCCAGCTATAAGGTTGTCTTAGAAAAGAAAATCTGGCCAGGAAGTGGTGGCACACACCTTTAATCCTAGCAGAGGCAGAGATAGGCGGATCTCTGTGAGTTTGAGGCCAGCCTGGTCTACAAGAGCTAGTTCAAGGACAGGCTCCAAAGCTACAGAGAAACCCTGTCTCAAAAAACCAAACCAAACCAAACAAACCTGCCAGGCATTCAGGAGGTAGAGGCAGGTAGATCTCTGAGTTCAAGGCCAGCCTGGTCTACTCAGCAAATTCCAGAACAGCCAGAAACTCTGCTCCAAAAAACAAAACAACCTAAAACAACAAAACTCCCCAAACCTGAAAAGCTCACACAAAATAGTCTTCGCAGTGAGCTGAGCAACCCCAATGCACTGGGCTTCAATAACAGCAAACTCCTGGAGTGCAGGGAAGCAGGGTATGCAACTTCATCTAACACTTCGGGGGTAAAAATACACGGTTAGTAATATGAAAGATAAATATTTATTCAGAACAAATCTGAACAATTGGTTTTACATTCTAAGCCACAAGGAAATAGCAAAACAGCAAAGAGAAGACAAAAACTGAAGAAAGCAGTTACTGTCTTTCCCTTCGACTGGAGAACACTGAGTGGACCCAGGCCCTCTGTCTTGGCCTGTTTCTCCAAGAACACTTAAGAGTTTATATCTCACTCATGATTCAGGGTTAAAAACAGCTTTCTCCTGAGGGGCAGAGGTCCAAGGTTTCGGATGCGCTCTCTGTCTTCTCTAGGGGTCCTAGCAGCTGAGGCAGAGGTGCGAATGTAAACGTCTGGCAAGTTTCTTTACTGAGGGGAACCATTTCTCATTGAGGACAGTGGCAGGGGAAGGCCCTGGAACATGTAAGACATGGTCCTCCAAGGACTGATGCATGCAGCCGAGTCTGTTTGCTGGTCCTTTCCCTAGCTTCCTAGTACTATGGGGTGGCAAGACAAGCTTTCCCTTTCTGCTCTTTCAGGGGATGGCTTCTCAGCTTCTTGCTGGGACCACCCTGGAGGGAGCAGACTTCCTTGGCCCACCAGTGTCGAGGAGACTGTTGTCAAGTGTGAGAGGTAGTGGGGATGAGCACCGGGCTGGGGGTCAGGGACTCTTACTCTGGACTACCTGAGGCACCACACAGCTGTGGACGTCGACCCAGTCATTTAATGTCTCTGGGTTCATTTCATCTGCTGGAAAATCAAGAGATTAGTTTTAAAACACCTTTCAGGGAGGCGGAGGTGAGAGGATCATTGTAAATTTGAAGCCAGCCTGGCCTACCAATGCAACCAGTTCCAAGCCAGTCAGGGCTACACAGTGAGACCCCGTCTCACATTAAAGCACAACAGAAAAGCAACCTCCCCCAAAGAAAATCCGACGAAAACTACCGCTTGGGTCTTTCCCAGCAGGAATGCCTGGGCTCCACGCTCCTGCAGAAACCGGCTTCTGAGCCACCGCAAGGAGCTGTCACAAAGTAGACAAGCTTTTATGCTACGAGAGGCCCGTGGCCACCATTCCGAGCTTTCTCATATTACACGTTTATAGGTAACACTGTTTTCACAAATTCTCACATCACAGAAGCAGCAAACGAAAAGAGCCCAGCGGAGAGATGCGGAAGGTAGGCACTCTTAACCGAAGCCAGTAGAGACTTTTTCTTGGTGGAGTGCCTACCCCGCGTTGGGCCCTGTACTGGGGGGCTGAGGCATAGAGATGAGCAAGGCAGCCCAAAGGGCAAAAATTTTCTAAGGAGGCAATGTATGAGGAGGGAGGTAGTAAAAAGTACAAAGGGGTCCGTTGGCGAAAGTACCAAAACAAATGCAAAACGGGAGAAAAAAGGGGGGGCAGGCGACGTATCTGCACGCTACAGTTCCGAATAGTTCTGATTGGTAAAATTCGCCGTTTCAAACAGCTGAAAAGGAGCACACGTGGCTTTAAAAAGGCATAGAGAGAATGTCTCAGGTTTTAAAAATATTTCCTTCTAAAACGATAAAAAGAAAAGGTCTTTAAAAAAAAGTTTTGGCACTTAAGAAGAGTAAGATGGCTGTGTTCGCCCCGGTGGGCAGACGCGCGTTCAGTGCCCCGCCACGCCGGTGAGCTGAGCTGCCACGGAATTGTGAACGGCTTTGGGACACTGGGCAAAGGCGTGTCCTCTCTTGCCACAGAGGTTGCACACGATGACTTTCCGGCAGTAAGGGCTCAGGTGCCCCTCTTCCCCGCACCGGAAACACCTGTCCTGCGTGCAGGTGCCGCTCATGTGGGTCCGGGAACCACATTTAAAGCACGTCTTGGGCTGCCCCTTGTACCAGCTGTAGCCCCTCTCCGCCCCCAAGAAAAAGGCACCGGGCAGATGCCTCACTCCGCCCTCCCCCTGGCGCAGCTCGATCTCGCACTTGTACTCCCCGGTCCAGATCCCAAACCTGTCGGTCACTTTCACCGGCACGGCCAGCACGTCGCAGTGGCGCTTGAGCCAGGTCACGATGTCCTCCACGTCCACGGTCTCGTTCCGGAAGAGGATGAAGAGGGTCTTCAAGCTGGACTTGCTCCGCCCCAGCACCACAAAGTTCTTCCAGCAGTCCTCCAGCTCCCGCTTTTCCTCGTAGACACGGAGAAACAGGGCTAGCTTGTCCGCGGATCGGAAGCTCACGTCGAACTCGCGGCTGCCGGGGATCTGGATGACCGCGAAGATGTCGTCGGGGTCCATGCCGATGGAGCGCAGGATGAGCGCGCCCACCACGAAATCCCGGGTCGGACAGGCACTCTCGTCTCCCTGGAAACAGATGCGCACGAGGAAGCGGCCCTTACCCGGGCCGGCGGCCGGAGGCTCGTCCTGTACCGGTCGCTCAGTTGCGTCTTCGGTCGCCCCGGGCCTGGCGGGGGTCGCCATGGCCGCTGCCACCTCGGTCTTCTTCCTTCGACTCGCGTCTCCCGTGCCCTTCTTCCTGCAGGCGTCTGCCGCCTCGCCCGCAGGGTCTCGACGGCGGCCCTTTGGGTCCCCGCGGC
>LOJH01056520.1:0-11692 GCA_001685095.1 Ellobius talpinus | reverse complement strand
CTTTCTTTCTAAGTGGCAGGTCTTTACCATCTGTCTGGTTGGTTGCTTTTCTCGGTGTATGACAAATCACCTGCTAGAAGGAATTCAAGGACAAAAGAGTTTATTTAGTGTTCACCATTTAAGAAGGGATACTGTGGTAGTTTGAATGTAATTGACCCCTGTAGGCTTATAGAGATGGTACTATTAGAAAGTGCGGCTTTGTTGGAGTAGTTGGCCTTGTAGAGGAAGTGTGTCACTGTGGCGGCAGGCTTTGAGGTCTCCTGTGCTGAAGTTATGCCCAGTCTAGGCACAGTTCATTCACGTTGCCTGTAGATCAAGACACAGAACTCTCAATCTCCTTCTCCAGAACCATTTCTGCCTGCATGCTGCCTTGTCCCGCCATGATGATAATAAACTAAACCTCTGAAACTGTAAGCACCCCAATCAAATTAAATTAAGCTCTCATGAAAGAGTTGTCATCTTTATGATGCCTCTTCATAGCAATAGAAATTGTAACTAAGACAGATGCTCACATCACAGCTGTAGTAAGGAAGTGGACAGGAAGTGGGAGTAGGTTATAAAATCTCAAAGCACCCCACCCATTACCCCATAACCTCTATCAGCCTTCTACATCCCAAAGACGACGTCGCAACCCTTTAAATGAGTTCCACCAACCAGGGCTGACTTTTGAAACATTCGTACCGCGGACACTGAAAGCATAATGCTGGCACTGGAAACCATGCCCATTGTAGGTATCAGAATCGGGGCAGCTATTTGATGCAGCTGTTCTCTTCCTGCTTACCCCAAGTGTACCTGGAAAATTACATGTTATAGATCACATGTGTTTGTCCCATCAAATGCCCTCTGTTGAACTCTGAGGCATACATTGCTTTCAATGCTTTTGGAAGCAGGACCACTGGAATGTTACTAAGGCACAGGGTGGAGCTTCCATGACAGGACTGGTGCATTCACCAGAAGATACAGGAACAACTTGTGTGTTCTCCTCTGCTCTCCCACAAGTTAGGATGAAACAATACAGCTACAGATGTCTGCACAGCAGGAAGCAGAATATCCACATACTGAATCTGCTCACACCTTAGCCTTGGCCTACCAAAGCACCAAAACTGTGGTTAAGAAATGTTTACTGTTTAAGCCACTCAGACTGTGGCAACATTCTGTGGGAGCCCTGCACAGTCTTCTCTTAATGATGGAAATACTTCTCAATATCCTGCTTGAATAGTGAGATGGGAAAAAGTACATATTTTGAGAGATGAATGATAGGTTAAGACCTTAAGATATTAATCCACAGAGTAGCATTGTTTTGGTTGCCTAATTATAGCATTTAAACCAAAAAAACATGAGTTATTAATAATATATCCCATGTTTTTACTTAGAGTCAGAACAATCTCTTGAGTGACTTATGGTTTCTGAACATGTAGTAGTAACATTTCTGGGCTATTTATGCCATAGGAATGTATAATGATGGGAATAAATGCTAAGGTATCTTTCAACACAGAGAAGTAAACCGATGAGGTTCTTGTCCAGAAACTAGTTCACTCTGCCAGGATGAGCCAATGCATTTTGTAACCCTGTCTAAACTAGGCACACAGGAAAGAACAGACTAGAGGAAAGAGGCGGGGGAGGGGAGCAGGGGAGTAATGAAAAGATAATCCAGGCAGGGAATGTCTGTGCCTAGTCGATGTTCATATGCCAGAGAACTGCAAGAAGACAGCGAAATTACATTCTCAGGGTGACAACAGAAACTCCAGAACTTTGTGAGCAGTTAGCTGAAAACACCGAAGGACAATTACAGTAGGTGCTGAGTGGACTTTGAGCGTTCACAGATGGGAAGCAGGGGCTGCATATAAACATCGCTGAAGATCCCAAAACAAAGGCACTCCTTCCTAGTACAAAATGTCATCAGGCCACAGAAAGGAATCTTCTGGGATGAAACAGCAAAACAAGAATCCCAGGCCAGAGTGGAGATGAATTCTAAGCCATTGGTTAGGCTTATCGTCAGGCCCAAGGGAAGTCTGAGGCTGGAAGTTACAGAAACTCATTAAGTGAGTTCATATCTCTTACTCCTGGGTTTATGTCAGTGATTCTACCTAAGTCCTTTGATAAACTGTACAAATTTTAATTAATTAATCAATTAATCATCTTCTCAGCAGTTGGAGAAAGACTTTCATTCTGATTGTGAACCTTTCTTGGAATCCTTCCTGTAAAAATGCTGCAAATGAAAATCTGGGAAATAACCAGATGTTGCTTGGAAATTAATGTATTAGTCAGGCTCTATCTGACCAACAAATGTCATTGTTTTCACTTGAGCAATTAACATGGAAAGAGATCATTTTTAAAAGTGTTTTTGGCTTATTTTTTCCTTTTATTGAAAATAGATTGTTCCCCTCACATAATATATCCTGATTGCTGTTTCTCCTCCATCTAGTCCTCCCAGTTCCCCCATCTCCCCTTCCACCTGCATCCACTCCCTTTCTATGTCTAATTAGAAAAAAATAAAAACAAGTTTCTAAGGGATAATAACTAAATATAACAAGATGAACTATAATAAGATTTTTTAAAAGTCTGTCACAACCAGTTATACAAAACAAACTAAGAAAGTAAAAAACACACCAAGAGAAGGTCCAAGAGTCAGAGATCCACTCCTCCACATATTGAGTAATCCCATAAAAACACTCAACTGAAAGCCATAGTATGTACACAAAAGACCTCATGCAGACCCATGCATGCCCTGTCCACGCTGCTTCAGTCTCTGTGAGCTCATATTTTACTCATGTTAATTTAAAGGGTCTTGATTATTTGGTGTCCTCCATCCCCTTTATAACTAACACTCTTTATCAAACTCCCATTTCATGGGGTTCTCTAACCTCTGGAAGGAGGGATTTGATAGAGACATCCTTTCCTAGAATTGAGTGTTCCAAGGTTTCTCACTTTCTGCATTATGTGGGTCTGTGACTATTTGTTTCCATCTACTGCAGGAAGAAGCTTCTCCAATGATAGCTGAGAAAAACACTGATCTACAGACAAAGCATAATGTCATTATATGAGTTATTTGGGGGAGAGGTTTAGTCCAGTCTTATTTAATTTTACTCTAGGTTCCTGAGTGAAGGCTCTATATAGGCACCAGCTTAACTTCTTCATGTTCTATGTGTTAAATAGGTATCATCAACAATGGGGCCTTGCTGTCAGTGTTTGAAGAGCAACCCATAGTTTTGGAAACAGCCTGGGTTGTTTTTGAGAGTCCTTGGGACTACTTTAATTAAATGTAATCTAAATGTTGTACTGAAAGCTTCATTCTATGACAAGAAATGGCAAGCTGAGATTCTGACTCTCCATCTATTTAGCAATTTCATTTATATTACCTTCATATATATATATGAATATATATACATATATATACATATATATACACATATATATATACGAATACACACGTGTGTGTGTGTTTGTGTGTGTAGTAGGAGGCTACTTGTTCATTTCCAGTCTGCCCAGACTCTGAAAATAACCACACAGAAACTGTATTAATTAAATCACTGCTTAGCCCATTAGCTCTAGCTTCTTATTGGCTAACACTTACATCTTAATTTAACCCATTTCTATTTATCTGTATATCGCCACAAGGCTGTGGCTTACTGGGTAAAGTTCCAGTGTCTGTCTCTGGCAGTGCTACATGGCTTCTCCTAACTCCAACTTCTTTCTCCCAGCATTCAATTTAGGTTTACCCTCCTAGCTCTGTTCTGCCCTGCTCTACTATAGGCTCAAAGCAGTTTCTTTATTAANAGCTCTAGCTTCTTATTGGCTAACACTTACATCTTAATTTAACCCATTTCTATTTATCTGTATATCGCCACAAGGCTGTGGCTTACTGGGTAAAGTTCCAGTGTCTGTCTCTGGCAGTGCTACATGGCTTCTCCTAACTCCAACTTCTTTCTCCCAGCATTCAATTTAGGTTTACCCTCCTAGCTCTGTTCTGCCCTGCTCTACTATAGGCTCAAAGCAGTTTCTTTATTAACCAATGGTATTCACAACATACAGAGGGAAATCGTACATTATATATACATATATACACATACATACAAATATTCATATATACATGTACACACACACATACATATATATGGAAACTTCTACTGTATTAGGTTCCCATACTACCAATCAAATGGCCCTGAATTTTAGGTGTCTGTCACCATATTCCTTCCCTTGGTCTTAAAGGCTACAGTTGACCCTCCTCTCTGACACCAACTTTCGCCATTTCCCATGAATAAGGCTTAGTCTTTTCGGGTGATCCTTGCCCCCTGGCTTCATTCACAGCCCTGGTACCAGCAACCATATCTCCTCTGCTTTTAGCCCTTGACCCCTACTCAGTGTGTAACTACTCACTGAACAGCTTACACCCACTTAATCTAAACCTCCCTGGGTTCCTGAGATGCCAGGACTTTTAGGCCATTCCTAAACCCTCTCTTCTCTCCATGGTTATTAGAATTATCCTCTGCAGGTCCCTTCAGACTGACAACTCCATCATCCCCAAGGGAAATAACCGAGCCGACAAGGTAGTTGGAGTTGCAGCCCACAGAAACCCAGACCTACCTCACCCACCCTAGAGCATCCTTGCATTACAACCCACATACCCACTGTCAACTCCAACACTCAACACATTCTGTCCTTTCTTTCTACACCAGCTCCTTCATCCTAATAGCCAAGCCTTTAAGACCCTCCTGCAGCCTATCCCTGAGGATTTGCATTTCTTAAAATCTGTCAAATGTCAGACTCCAACTCTAGATACAACAATTGCACCCCAAACCCCATTTCCTATCCACCAGGCCAGAGGTTCTCTCCCCAGAACTGACTGGCAATTTGATTTTACCCACATGCCCACACAAACAAGTTAGATATCTCTTGGTTTTAGTGCACACATTCTCAGGGTAGGTGGAGGCATTTCCCACCACAAACAAAGGGCTCAGATAGTCTCTTACCTCCTCCTTGAGATCATTTTTCTCTTTGAAATCCCTGCTTTTCTCCAGTCAGACAATGGTACTGAATTCACCTCCCAGATTTCCCAACAAAGTCCTCAACATCCCTTGGCATTTTCATATTCCATACCATCCCTAGTCCTCAGGAAAAAACAGATCAAACACATTTATCAAACTGAAATGAGAGCTTCACCTCAAATTGGTAAAGCTGTAGCGGTATATTATTTGTATTTTAATGAGACTTGCCCGAAGATGAGACAGTGAAGTAGCCACACTAGTCAGCCATAGAGGCCAAGCAGTGGCAGACAGCTTTAACTCCAGCAGCCACACTAGTTAGCCATAGAGGCCTAGCAGTGGTGGTGCACACCTTTAATCCCAGCACTAGAGAGGAACATAAATAATATGGGAGGAGATAGGTCCCAGGCTCAGTCTTAGTCTGAGAATTCGCGGAAGCAGAATTGCCCATTTCAGTCTGAGGTGGAGGTAAGTTAGTGGCTGGCTGCTTTACTTTGCTGATCTTCAGTTTGAACCCCAATATCTGTCTCTGGCTTTTTATTATTTGTGCTACATCTGGAGCCCGGCGTCTGGGTTACAAATTCATGGAAATGTTGTTTGCCTGTGGCTTTATATCCACTAGCGTATGTCAGAGCTACATGCAGTTGTATTCACTACCCTACCAACTAGATTTTTCTTTTCTTCTTTCCTGGCAGGCTCTCCCTGAGCCGCCTTCCCAGGCTACTGTAAAACTAGGTGGCTACCTTAAAATCCAGTCCAGGTTTTACTGTTCTATGCAGCAACAATAAGCCTCACATCTTCATCATTGTTGTTGGCAGATTTGGTAAGATAATGAGTAATTCCTAAAGGCAGGAATTAGTTTTGAAAAAGAGTTTTTCCCCCCACATTAAAAAAATGGGAAACAGTATCACAATGGAGGGATTTAGGTCTCTGTATAAAACTCTGAACATTTTAAAAATTGAGTGATTAAATGAGATAATAACTAATTTAGATGATATTTATGTAATGTCAATTGTAAGCATTATCAGCTTAATCATTTTTCTTTTATCACTAAAAAAAGTTGGTTAATCTTATTGCTAAGATACAAGTTTTAGAAAAAGTTAATAAAATTCAAACAGAAGAATTTAATAGAGAACCAATTTCAGTGTTGCATTATAAGAATAGAGAAGAAGAGCTTAACATTATAAAACAACCAACCTTAATATATCCAGTAACTTTACAGGAATAGCCAAGTGATAGTGGCTCTTTAAGAGCTGAATAGACTCCTATGCCAATGTTAGGTTTAAGAGATTCAAGCAAGCAATAGTCTCATTTGGCATGCATTCACCTTTTGTGAAGCAAATATTAAACTTGTGGTCAGTTTGTAATAGAATTATTCCTAAAGACTGGACAGACTTGCTTAAAAATGTTTTAGAGCCTGGTCCACAATTTCAATGGCGTACCTAGTTCAGAGAAGAGGTTAAGATTATTGAACTATTAAGTTAAGACTATTTACTATGGAGTAAAATTCCCAAGATCAACTTTTTGAAGAAAGAGATTATACTACTATAGAAAGGAAATCCCTATATATGATGATCACATCCTGTCTTTATGCCATGAAGCAGCTTTAAATGCTTGGGACAGAACTGAAGAAGTAAAAAAATAATATTGAATCATTTACTAAAGTCATACAGGGTCCAAAAGAAACCTTCACCAACTTCTTACAAAGACTGACATCAACAATAAATAGAATGATACCAAATTCAGAAGTTAGACGAATCTCTGGCTTTTGAAAATACTAATTCTCAATGCAAAAGGTTAATTGTGCCATTAAAAGCAAGGTCAGCACCTTTGGAGGGATGGATCTATGATACAATTAGTATTGAATTTCATGACCATGATGATACTTGGATAGGAGAGGTAATTTCCAAAGGTTAAAAGAAAAATCGAAAGGTCAAGTGTTTCATTTGTGGGAAACAGGGTCATCTTAAAAAAAGATTGTAAACAGGGTGTTCCTAGAAACAATGCTTTCTTTAAGCATAATCCATTTATAATTCACCACCCTTCTGGATAATGCAGAAGGTGTGGGAAAGGGAAGCATTGAACTAATGAGTATAGGTCAACAAGAAATATTCAAGGTAATCCTTTGTGATCAATAAACTCCTTGAGGGGCCTTTCACAGCCCCCAAATCCACTTCAGTCATTTCCTACCATCATAGAGGAAACTCCTTCCCAGAGCAATTAAAGAACCTAATGCCTATTATGTTTGTAGCACGCTGGTTCTTGAACCAGATCTTGATCTCATACTAGGTCAAACCAATCATCAGTGCCAGCTCCAAACTTTTCTCCAGGTTGGGGTACATGCACTGATCAAAATGTTCTTGGAGGAGGAGCTTTTGTACCTGGGAGTATAAGATGTGTTCCTTCCGTTGCTTCCTTGGAGTTTCAGGGCGAACTTGCTGGTCACCACATTTATCTGAAGACCACCATAGGCCCTTGGGAACCCTCACAACCAGAAGTCACTGAAGGACTAAGGGAATGTAGTGTCTAGGGTTCACTGTTCCAGTTCCTAGCATTAGGGTACCTTGATGCATTCAGAGACTTGGTTTTGTTGATGGGTCTGGGGGCACATGGAAACATGGAATCCTTTCATGATCTGAGTGCCTTTGGAGACTTGAGTGCATTAGCATTCTAGGTGGAATTAGGGGACTTTGAGACATTTGAAGACTCAGTTTGATTACAGAGGATGGGTAATTTTGGAGCTTGGAGCTCTGGAATATGGAATCTGCACTGGCAGAGGTGAGAAGAGGGACATAGCCTTTAGGGCAGGAAGGCCTATCATGTGATCCAGAGCCAGGCATCCCAGGAAGTTCTGGAGCCTTCTTTTGATTCTGCCTAGCTCGTCTGTTCTTGAACCAGATCTTGCTATGGGACTACTTCAAGTCAAATTGTTGAGCCAGTGCCATGCATTGCTCTTGGCTTGGGTGCATGCACTTATCAAAATGTTCTTGCAGGACCAGCTTTTGTTCCTGGGTGAATACCATGAATTTTCTCTGCTGCTTCCTTGGATCACTGCTAGAAACGTGTGACCTTGGAGGGCCTTGAGAAGTCAGAAGACCTTGTGGACATGGTGGACCTGAGGTACTTGAAGAACCTTGAAAGTCTGGGTTCACTGCAGAACTAGAGAACTTGTTATTCTAGGTACAATGTGGTCTCCCATCATTTTTACACCAGATACCAATGGTAATCTCTGGGGAACTTGAGATTCAGGAAATCCTAGGTTGTTTCACCTTGCTCAGATCCCTATCTGTGTTTGTACTATTTCCAGCATATATGAATGATGTCACAGTTTTTAACTCTCACATCATTTTATTCTATCATGTGAATGTGTGTATATGGGGATGGGGGTAGTGGGAAAAGTACATACCACTGTATGTAAATGCTGGTGGAGGACAACTTGGGGGTCTCTCCTTTTACTATGTGGCTCCCATTGATAAAATTTAAGTTGTTAAGCTGAGCAGCAAGTGGCTTTACCCACTCAGTCACCTCACTGGCCCCATGGATGACATTTCATGGGCCACCTTTGTTTCAGTAAGTTTGAAAAATGCTCAGTTTAGGATAAATGACTCAAACTTTAGAGTTACACTTTAATCAGACTTCCAATCTTGCCCAATGCCTCTCTCCTTCACTAAGATAGTTTTCCAGAGAAATTATTTTAATGTCTCAGGATCCCCCTTTACTGTGCTGTCCTGTTGATGTTTTCAGGGAGATGCCACATGTCTATTCTTCTAGCACTATTATGTATACAGGATTAGATGGCTAAGAGGTAGCATAGTCTTCACCATATCCTGAATATGCTACAAAGTCACCTAAAATGGGTCCATAATTGAAACTAGATTCTTTCATGTAATCTGGTATATGATTTGTGATATATTCTCAGTATGGCTTATATGGCCTAAAAGGATCAAATATACCCAACTAAAATCTATGTGCATTTTTTTCTTTCTTTTAAGTGCAGATCACTAGAGGGTGATCATTAGTCATGCCCCAGGTCAGTGGATACAAGAAAGAAAAAAAATCACTGAAAGGTTGCAGGAGTCTGACATCTACTTCTATGACTGGAGAATCCAGAATAATGGTGTCTACTGAGTACCAGTCCAGCTAGAATGGCCCCATTATATTGTGAGCCAGCATGATCTTCCAGAAGGAATCAATCAATCAAGAGTTCTCCAAACAATATTAAGATAAAGAAAAAAAAACAGCACACACACACCATCCTGAATCAAAATACCGACTATACACTACCTTGCTAAATAACGTGAGCTTTTCCTGTGTGCTTCCTGACTCACAAAAATGAAGAAATGAACATCGTTCAACAGTAGCCCATGGCAGTATGACAGATACCACATCTGGAAAAGCAGCTGTAACTGGCCTAATATCTGATTAAATTAATCCATTCCTCTCGTAATGACTCCTTTTCCAACAGCCAGGAAATGAATGTGATGGTCTTAGCTGTCACTCTCTATTCCAGAAAGAAATGCTACCCCTAGGGAAATGACTATAAACAGAATGCCTAGGTCCACTGAAATCCTATTAACATGAGAACATGAGCTCTATCTTATTCTCAAATATGTTTGAACTACTCACTCCAGCCGGAGAACCACAAGGAAAGTTTCAGCCAGACTGTGTATCTACTAGCCTTGATAGATATGGCTGCTCTTTGGGAAAGGGGGCTTCTATGATCCCCTAAAACATGGAAGTGACAGCAACCACAGCAAGCAAGCAAACGGATGCTAGTACTTAAGTGAATTCTATATGGTGCAATTATTTGTTTGGATGAAGACTGTATGAAAAGACCGAAGAATCTACACAACGGCAATTCTCTCTTTCAAGTTTCTACTGTTTGGTCACAGAGAAAGAACTATGTCTGTCCTGCTCCCTCGAGACAAACTGTAAAGGGAGAAATGATGGGAAGGAAATAAAGCTGGGTTGTTAAAAGAAGGGGTTTTCTTTTTCTTCAATATTGAGGAAGCCAAATTTGGGGGTAATTATAAGGGACATGAGCAGTGGTGAATATAAATGCTGACGAAGGCAGAAGATGGTTATGTTTATAACTACCCAATAAGTACAGGGCAAAATCGTCCCCCAGCACAACAGTAAATTATACTCAGAAAACAGAATTTCAAGAATTTACAATTTAAAAATCTAACAAAAATCAGTTCTATTGAGTGATCTTTGTATGACTGCTGAAACAGAATAGAGGACAATGATTAAGTTAGTTAAATTATCATGACACATTTTAAAGGGATTGCTGTGTGTGAGAGATAATTTGTGGGCTGGATTGTTAGTCAATTTATCAAATTTTTTAAATTTATTTTATTATTTTTTCATTTTTTGAGATTGTTGCATAATTTTATTGTTTCCCCATTGCTTTACCTTTCTTCAAACCATCCCACATATCCTCTCTTTTTCTCTTTCAAATTCATGGCCATTTTTAAAATAATTGTTGTTACATTCATATATGGATATACATATAAATTCTTAAATATAAACTGATCTGTCAGTGTCATGTCATTTATACATATGTTTTCAGGGTTGGTCATTTGATAACATCAGAAGCTATATGCTAAGTCTCACTAACGTGGCTATATAAACAGGAGCCTAATAAGAATAGAATGTAGACTGCTAAAGTGGAGAGAGAAATCTACGAGGCCTCAACTCTACAAAAGAATTAAAAACGAATGAGGAATTCTGAAGATGAAAGATCATCTTCCCCGGGGAAAGAGCACACCAACTGGTTATCTAAAATAATTGAGGAAAAAAATTTCCATTTTCTAATTCAAGTAGAACATTTTTACAATTATATCTTCGGTTTCTTCTCAGAAAAAAATTAAAATGAAGAAAATTAATTATTCTATTAGATAAATGCATCCTTCAAATGTGCATGTATTAGAATTTTTAAGACACAATAGTAAAAACAAAACTCATAGTCAATTAGTATGATAGAAATTCAAAGAGGAAAACATACTGAAAAATTAGACAAGATTAGGTGTATTCAGGATAACAAAGTTGAGACTCATACTACAAATTGAGTGGTACTTGTTGGATTTTTGGTAGATATTAGATATCATAACAAAACACTGTATTGGGAAGACAGGCATGAATATTCAGTTATGTTGAAGTTATTGTTTATTATCTAAACTAATTATTTGCTTATTTTGAAATAGACTCATTTATACATACACACACCTTTTAATGATTTTCTAGCCCTTGAAACAACTTCTATGCTATAAAACAAATTTTAAGTAAGAACAGAGGAGCTGAAAAGATGAATGACTCAGCAATGAAGAGCACTATTTGTTCTTCCATAGGACCCAGGATCAATTTCCAACACTTACATGGTTGTTGACAGAAGTTTCTGTCCTGTCCAGTTGTGCAGTCATTCAGTCCCAAAGAAACACACAGAGGCTGATATTAATTACAAACTGTTTGGCCTATTAGCTCAGGCTTATTATTAACTAGCTCTTATAACTTTAATTAACCCATAATTCTTGTCTCTGTTTTGCCATGTGTCTTGATGCCTTTTCGTGTTTTTGGTTTTTTATCTTTTTTATTGATTTTTATTGAGCTCGACATTTTTCTTTTCCCCTCCCTGACTCTCCCCTTCCCCCTTCAAACCTCCCCCAAGGTCCTCATGCTCCCAATTTACTCAAGAGATCTTGTCTTTTTCT
>LOJH01056519.1:0-11692 GCA_001685095.1 Ellobius talpinus | reverse complement strand
CTCTCCAGCATAATTTATCATCAGTGTTTTTGATCTTGGCCATTCTTACAGGTAAAGATGGAATCTCTGAGTTGTTTTAATTTGCATTTCTCTGATGACTAAAGATGTTGAACATTTCATTCTTTTTCTTCCGTGCACACAGCCATACTTGGAGGTAGATAAAGTTCATTGGCAAGCTGCCTCATAACCTGATATGCTTTAAGGGGCTTTGGTTTGAATTATATTTTTGTATATTATTTTAAGAAATATGGAGATAATAGAGACTTTAAGTTAGAGGAATATGGGAGGAAATAAGAAGGCAATAGAGAATGTGAAGAATGTGATATTTTCAAGCTGCCTGTATTCCTTGTCAGGTCATGGTGACTTTGAGCTACTTGAGACAGAGTCACAAATCAGTTACAATTTTTGGCTAGATTCAATTCTATTAATACCATGTTATTTGTACTGTTTGTCTTTCCTCCATGGGAATTTTCTTCACAGCTTCTTGACACATATTCTCCTAGCTAATTTAGCTTACCCCTTAACTACTGTCCCTAAGGGTCTCCTGTGGTAAGTTCTATAGTGATACTTCTCTTTTTCCCCCACTGCTACTACTTTAAATCTCATGCTAATACACAAGCGATAAGCTTGGTGCTGAAGTGGGTGTTCTCTGAACATTTTAAATTTAAGTGCCTAACTTTCGTACTTTGATATGCCCTTCCTTGAATTCCTTGTGCATCTCTCCTATTTCAACCTAATTACTCAGGCTAAAGTTTTTACGAAGCATCTTCATTTCTTGCTTTGACTGCTATATTCATCCTGCCGAGCCCATTAGGAGATACTATTTGCTCTGTATTGAAATGTATTTTAGGTAAGATACGATCCTATTTTCACTTCTGTATGCCTTTCATAATTTCTTTGACTATGACTGACATA
This sequence comes from Ellobius talpinus, assembly GCA_001685095.1. NCBI lineage: Eukaryota > Metazoa > Chordata > Mammalia > Rodentia > Cricetidae > Ellobius > Ellobius talpinus. The sequence goes on along the minus strand of LOJH01056519.1, from coordinate 10,777 downwards.
AAATCTTCTGATCAAAGCAACCTAAGAAAGTAAATGCTCATTCTAGATCTAATTTAAGGGAGTCCATAATGGTTGGGAAGTCAATGGACAGATTAAAACAGCTGGTTACATTGTATATACAATAATGAAGTAGACAACAATGGATGCATATATGATATTGCTCAGTTCCCTTTCTCCATTTATAGTCTAGGATCCCTAGCAAAGAATATCACTCACAGTGGGTGTGTTTTACTACCGCCATTTATGCGACCAAGATACTACCAACAAGCATGCTCAAAGGCTCATCTTGCATGTGATTCTAAATTTTGTAAACAATTTTACTAGCAATTACAACTCTATTCCTTGCCAACTTGACATCTTAACACATTTCTCTTAAGGCATAACCTTATAGATAATCGACAAAGTGGCTTTTTCTCCATTGCTTGGAATACCCTATCTGAGGTATTTTCAGGCCTGTTTAGGTTTTTGATCAATTGTCTGTTCAGAAGCATTTTTTTTAAAATCATAGTTAGAAATGGTTCATGTTGTTTCATGGAAATTACTTGTTCTATTCATTGATTTTATTTAGTAACATTCATCACGACTTAAAACTGCATTCTTATTTACTTTGTTATTGCATCACTTCCTCACTAGGTCAAGACTCTATAATGGGGACAATTTCATATCTGGAATAGTTCCAACCATTAGCATGCTTATCACTTATTTGTTAAATGCTGAAGCAATGAGATATTACGTGGTTTTATTGGAGTAAAAGGGAGGTCCTTGGATGGAGGAAGTAGCTGAAAGTATAGAATGAAAACTCTAAAAGTATGGTTTGCGCTACCAAATTTGTATTCTTATCATTATTCCCCTCCACAAAATCAGAAATAGACCCCATTCCTGTTCTTCCCTTCCCCATTGTATAAAAGAAAATTTCCTTTTATTAGAAATATTTACATAGGGCTTACTGTGTAAATGTAATGATAATCTAAGACAAACACCTCAGCATAGGGAGAACTCAAAGCAAATATGTTAAACATTTAACTGGACAAAGAGTAGCAGCAACTGACCCAAGTCAAGAAAAGAACTTGTATAGAGTTCTTTTATAGAATCCTTGTATAGAGATGAAGGTTGAAGAAACAAGAGGTGTGGTTGGTTAGGATATAGATTCGGGGAGTAGGACGGTAAGAGAGAAAAAGAAACATGAACATAATTTTTATTTCTTCGGTTTCATTTGGTGATGAGAAGACAATAGAAATGCTAAGTAATCTTATATCAGATTTTTAATGCAAGAAAATACTTTCAACAGAAGCAGGGAAAACATGAGTTTTTCTGTTTGTAGTTGCCTTTCCTTCCTCTTTCAATAATACCAGTGAATACTTTGATCTATACATTTTAGGGTGCTCATCATCACAAAATTACCAAGTCACTGAAAGTTTTTGATTCAAGATGGGTAAGTATATTTGTTAGTATATATTAAATACTCTGAAAATTTAGGTTACTAAAAAAAACAAAAGCTCAAAATGTTACCATCATAGCAGGTGTTCACAATGTAGATTCTAGAGAAAGAATGGGTCCTTTGCAGGGAATAGAGGGGAAAATATTCAAATTATGATACAATTCTAAGATACACTGAAATCTATTGGCATTGTCAATACACTTATAATGTGTTTTTTAAAGTAACTCAATCCACCAAAATTACAAAGAAATTCATCTTGAACAAACGTATAAAGTTCATTGGCAAAAGCGTTGGTATAAGAAAATTATTCACTAGACAAGTAATAAAAAAAAGTTCAAGTGGAAAGTCTGGCTGATAAGGCAGACAGAGTCCAAAGAGACAAAGTCTCTATAAATATAATTGAGTGCCTTCAGGTTCCTCAAAAAGGAGAATGACATGAATGGCACTTAAAGAAAGTAAAAACAAAGTGTGCCAGAGAATTCTCTTTCATCTACATTATTTCCTCCACTACCATTGTGATTATTGCTTTCTCAAGAAGTTTTGTACCCTTCATAGTATAATTTATGGAAGAATCTCCATCTAGAATGAAATGCTGTAAACCACTGGAAATACTGAAAATGTATGCTTTCATAAAGGTGGTGGTTACACAATTAAATACATCTATAAAACAAATCAAACTATGCATTTAGAGTTTGTATTTCAAAAGATTTAAAAATAGATTCAAAGTGATATTTGTCAGTCTATCTATACATTAAAGCTACTGGTGGCTACAACAAGCAATGCTGCTATGAACATAGCCCTTATGGTACAATTGAGCATCCTTTGGGTATATACACAAAAGTGGTATTGCTGGGTCTTGAGGTAGGGTGTCTTCTAATTTTCTGAGAAATCATCATATTGATATTCAAAAGGGCTTTACCAGTTTGCACTCCCACCAGCAATGGAGGAGTGTTCCCTATACCCCATATCCTCTTCAGCATAGGTTATCATCAGTGTTTTTGATCTTGGTCATTCTTACAGATGTAAGATGGAATCTCAGANTGAGCATCCTTTGGGTATATACACAAAAGTGGTATTGCTGGGTCTTGAGGTAGGGTGTCTTCTAATTTTCTGAGAAATCATCATATTGATATTCAAAAGGGCTTTACCAGTTTGCACTCCCACCAGCAATGGAGGAGTGTTCCCTATACCCCATATCCTCTTCAGCATAGGTTATCATCAGTGTTTTTGATCTTGGTCATTCTTACAGATGTAAGATGGAATCTCAGAGTTGTTTTGATTTGCATTTCCTTAAGTGTCTTTCAGGCAATTTAGATTCCTCTGTTCAGAGTTCACTGTTTAGGTCTGTACCCCATTTTTTTATTGGATTATTGTTTGTCATAGCCAGAACCTGGAAACAACCTAAATGCCCCTCAACAAAAAATGTATAAGGAAAATGTGGTACATTTACACAATGGAGTATTATGCAGCAGAAAAAAATGACATCTTGAAATTTACAGGCAAATGCATGGATCTAGAAAACTTCATATTGAGTGAGGCAACCCAGGCCCAGAAAGACAAACATCATATGTAATCACTCATAAGTGGCTTTTAGACATAAAGCAAAGTAAAATCAGCTTATAATTTACAATGCCAAAGAACCTAGACAAAAATGAGGTCCCTAAGAGAGACATACATGGATCTAATCTACATGGAAAGTAGAAAAAGACAAGCTATTCTGAGTAAATTGGGAGCATAGGTATCATGGGAGAAGGTGGAAGGGAAGGGTAGAGGAAGGGAGGAAAGTGAAAAAAATGTATAGCTCAGTAAAAACAATAAAAAATACTGTTGGTTTGTATATCTTTTCTAGTGTGTGATGCTGAGAATTGAACCCCATATCGAGTGAATGCCCAGCATACACTACCACTGAGGTACAACCTAGACCATCAACTTACTTTTTAGAGCACACCTAGCCAAGTTATGATTCTGATGCTTAAATGATCTAAGTCAAGCAAAGACAGCTCACCTCTAATGCCTACTCTTGTGTCTCAGGTTCCTTGCTATAGAAACCCATTCCTGTGTCTATTCAACATATTTCTCTATAAATTTAGGAAAGGCTCCTGTTGTAACCATGAGATACTCCTTTCCATCTGCCTTAGTCCAAACTTTCAGCATTTATTCAGAGTTGGAAATATTTTTTTAACATCTCATAAGCTACCGTCCTTGCCCCATGGCTGCTTTCTCTGTCACTATTGATTTTGTCCCTTAAGACTGTATGGTGAGGGGGCTGCTGTGCATAATCCTTCAGATGCCAAATAGTACGGGCAGTCTCTAGGGCCCCTGAGTCCTACTACAAAGCCTTGCACATTCCATAATAGGTCTCCTGCTTTTCTACAAAATATTCAGTTTTCTTGCTCTCTGTCTCTGTCTCTGTCTCTGTCTCTGTCTCTGTCTCTCTCTCTCTCTCCATTCTATGGCTTTGGTCAGTTGAAGTCAGAGTATTCTGCAGTTTGTACTAATAACAGATTGAATAGAGAGTGGAGACAAGAAGGAACAGTAGAGGAGGTGAACTAAGTTCCAAAACAGTGACTGTAATGGGTTTTGCCTGTCAAAAGAGAGTCAGGTAGAAGGATAGCTGAGGTGAGAATGAACAGAGCCCTCCCAATTGCTGAGACTAGCCCAGTGAGTGCTAATGGAATATTTCATGATTTGAATTACCTCAGATTCTTTCAGAGATTCCCCAAGTTAAAGCTTCATACTGCATAAGTGTTTGTGTGGCTTTATCATGATTAATGAGTAGCATTTTATGGTACCGATAATACCAGTGGGCCCCCAGGCAGTTCCAGAATGATGCATAAACTCTAATATGTAAGCTAATTAGAACTAGCTCCTTTGTCCCAATCAGATGAAGGAAAGGGACAAAACTACACCATAAATGCATCAAATCTGACATCATTGGTAAGAAAAGGTACAATTGCAATATCATTAGAATGCTGAAGAGGAAGTGCTTAAAACATATTAACATTCCCCTTCTATAGGGCAAAAATTGACTGAGCTTGTGGGGGCCATAGACGGAACTGCAGAGGAATCATGGGAGGCCCAGTGGAGTGACCTGCAAAGCTCTGATTCTTTCTGTCCAGTGGTCTCAACGTTCTCTTAAAATTGAATTTGGATTTACACAGTGGCTTTTCTAAGCCTTCCTCTTCAGTTGACCAAAGACTATAGAAACATCATTCAGTTCTCTGACTCCTGTTTTCCCCATCTGTGAAATGGATTCTACAAGTGAAGTGTTCTGTGGTATTCTTGTGTTGTTTTAATTGTCTGTGAAGACGTACCCTGAAAAATGAAAGAACAACCTAGCAGGAAAAGAGTCTATTTTACCGCAGTTTCCAGTTCTAGTCCATGATTTCAAGGATTTCCAGGCAGCAGCAACTGAAGGAACTTGTAGAGATAGGTGAATGCATGCCTGCTTATTAGTTCAATACTGATACAATCTAGAATCTCCTGCCAGAGGGATGGTGCTGTCTATAGAGGATTTGATCTTTCCATATCAATACCAAGGCGATCTCCCACAGACATACCAACAGGCCATATTGATCTAGAAGGTCTTTCATTAAGATTTTCTTTCCAAGCGATTCTAGGTTGTGTCAAGTTGATGACTGAAAATAGCCAGCACCTATGGAAATCGGGGTGATCAATAGCCAGTGGTTTCAATCTGATCTAGCTACTCTACCCATTATGTCAAGGTCATGTCACCCTGAGTCTATTTCCTTTATTGAACTCTCTGAACATTCTTCAGAGTGACTGATCATTGTTTGGTCTTTCATGTTTTATTTTGAGCTCCCTAAGAATGAGTACTGATTTAAGCATCATTGCTATCTCTTTGGTCACTTTAGTGTCTTGTCCATGGCAGATGAATTAAACATACCAAATTTAGAAAATGATTTTGTTAATCAGATTTATGCAACTGTAAACATCATTTGAAAAAAAACCAATTTATATTTTTCAACTCATTGGTTTAGAGCACACAGCATTGGATAATAATTGGTTGCATCTGTTGCTTTGGAAACTGTAGTTAAGTCAGCACATGTTGTGAGGATTTGATGGTGAAGCAAGTATTTGCCGTCTGGTAGAAGAATGAAAGAGGAAAAGAGGAAGGGCAGTATCCTAATATTTTCCAGGGCATTTTCTCAGTGACAAGAAGACCTCTTACTAAGACCCATGCTTTAAATATTGTATCACCTTTCTTTAACACCAAATTGGGACTAAGCCTTTCACAAATCAGTTCCTAGAAAGATGAGCTCAGATTAAATGTAGAAATGCCTAAATAACATAAAGTAAGATGCTCATAGAGGCAGGGATTTAAGTTTGATTGCAAGGCATCCCAATGGAAACTAATGGAGGTACATTGAAAAAAGTAACTAGAACACCATTCAGGGTATCTCACAGTTCTGATGAATGGTCATCAGGTCATTCTCCCCAAAGATCCTGGTCTTCTTTTTTCTGTGCATAACAGAAAATTTCCAAGTTATATATGGAGAGTCAGATTATCTGATTCTAGGATGAAATGTTCTTCATAGTCTAAATACTGCTAAGCTTACCATTGTTAGCAAGTGGAAAGTAAAGCAAGCCACTTCTCATGAATAGGGCTAAGAATTTCTATTTATGTCATCTCACAATACCCTACAAAAATCCTGATCTCTGTGCTATTATTGCTATGTTATGGATGGGAAATAGATTTAGAAGCATTTAGTAAGTATCCCAAGCTCTCACAATCAAGAAGTTACAGAATTCTAACCAAATTCTGGTTTAACAAATGTCAAAACACCTGCCTAAACTTTTGTTCATATCTTGTTGCTGTCTTAGAATAAATTCTTGGATAACTCTCACTGGAGAATGAAATCACCTCTGAAGTGTGTAGGAAGCCTCATTCATCAAGCTAAAGAACTCCAGTTTATCTTGAAGGCAATATTGCATGCCAGGCTTAGGAATTTGATACTTTACTCAACTCAATAGTATTCCTTGTTATGAAGGATTGAGTCATCTCCTCAATTATAGTTCTCAAGTCTGTCAAGGAAGTCATTCATTTTTACCTGCGCAGTGGCATCATGACTCGGTATATGAAAGAGAGTTCTATCAGGTCTGATATGAAGCAGATGATCTAAGATGAATATGTGGTTATACTGTGTTTATCAATACACAGGGCAAAGACAAGCTACTATGGAATTATCTGGGACACTAAGCAGCAGAGTAACCTCATTCTCATCCATGTGGGAGGATTAGGGCCTACTAAGTCACTGGCTCCTACGCAGGCAATGTCCTCTGTGTTTGAGATAATTTGGTGGGATTATCACAAAATGTTTACATCTGAATATGGAGGCATATTCACCTTAATACTGGGCCCTGGCACTGGGTCCTCATCAGAATACAGAACCTGTTCAAATATAGTTAAGGAAGGCAGAGAACCTAGGGGAAGGGGCTGGCAACTTCTGAGGTATTACAGGAACCAGGGACCATTGTTCTTCCTTCTTATGGAGTATAAATGAATTCAGTTCTTAAAATATCCAAGGAGAAAGGCCACCTAGCAATCTCTTGCTGTTTATTCACACTTAAAGATTCAGAAACTTAATTCCAGTCTCGAAGAAAGAGATTTTGGATGTAGGTATAGTCAAGCACCATATCCTGTCAGATACAGCTAACTGCTATTGTCCTAAGAGGTTAGATGATGAGTACTGTTCTGTTCTTCTACATCTTCACCTGATGATGGAAGGATTTTGTATCTTTGTTTTGAGACAGGCTCTAGTATGTAGCCCAGACTGGCCTCAAACTCATTATTCTCTTGTTACAAGTTCTGAGTGCTAGAACTTGGCCAGTACCTAAACATTTTAAACATTTTAAACATTAAATTTGTATGCCCCAGCCATTCATGTCACAGATATTGGATTACATTTTTTTTCTGGACATTATTCTGAATAATAGAATAATGATGAAGAGCTTAAAAGACAATTGTGTAAAAATTCTGACAGATTGGTGAGAAAGATACAGTTACTAAGGAAAGAAAATTTGAAAAATAGGGAAAAATTAAAAATGTTTTATTTTTATTTGATGTATCTTAGATATGCTCAATAGTCACAATGTTTTAATTTGTTTTATTATTTTAGATTACAATATAACTATATCGTCCCCTTCTCTTTCTTGTCTCCAAGTTTTTCCATATACCCCTTACCTTTTTTTCTTTCAAAATCATAGCCTCTGTCTCTTTAATTGTTTTATATATGTGTGTGTGTATATTCTCAAATATAAAAATATGACCTTCTCAGTACATATAATATTATCTTCATGTAAATATTTTCAGGACTGAGTATTTGGTATGAGAGAAACCAACTGGTTTCTTCTTCACTGGGAAAGATTATTTCTCTCAATCTCATCATTTCTTAGTTTCCTATAGCTCTTTGTCTAGGGTTGAGGCTTGGGCTCTCTCATGTCTATTGGTATCATCCTTGCTCAGTTCATTTTTAGACAGCCATGTTAATAATACTTTATGGGCATTGCTTTTCTGATGTTTCTAAGAGATTCTCATAGCATGCATCCTAATCCTCTGGTCTTACAATATTCCCTTCCCCTCTTCTGCAATGGTTCCTGAATCTTAGGTGGCAGATGTATCAGTTGGGAATTGATGTCCCAACTCTGCATTCTGATTGGTCATGGTTTCTATATGGGTCTCAGTTGCAAAAATAAGTTTCAATGAGGAATTAAAACTATACTTACTTGTGGTGTAGGAAAAATATTTAGAATACATCTAGGGACTACACTGGTTTAGTAAAGTGGTAGTTGTCGATAAGCACCTAAGTTCCATGACTTTGCTAGGCCCAGTACTAAGCATGTTTTCCCTCTTATTCAGCAGGTCTTAAGTCCAATTAGAGAGCTGTTGGTTACCGCCAAGGTATAAGTGCCAATATTGCACCGTTTAGGTATCATGTTATGCTGGTTGCCATGGTAGTTCATGGTTTTCATGGCTAGGTAGGATTATTGGTTGTTTATTTAGAAGCTAGCATGACACTTTTTTTTACATACCATGAGAGCCAGTCCTCAGAGAGGATGCTTTTAGAGGAGACCCAATTGGGATTCAATAGACCCTGTTTCTGATGTGTGTGGTGTCTTCAGGACTACAGACTCATCTCTGTGGAGTAGCCAAGGGTAATATCAATAGCATATATAATGTTTTAGACATCTCTTGAACAATTCTGACAAACAATTCAAAAGGGGCTTCTCATTCCTGGCATTGGGTATTTGTTATGTATTCTCTGACTCTTTAGGTGGGGATGTCAAGTCAGATGTGAAATTTTCCTGTAAAATATATATGTTTATTTATACATGACTTATCTGTATTATGGGTATTTTAAGTAGATAATCAATAACATAATTTCTTATTACTCTTTCCGACATAGTTATTGTTATTTTAGCCTTCCTGCTTCCCATTTCTTTATCTCCCTCCCTTCTTTTAGAACCTGGAATGCATTGTTCCAGTCTTTTCTGTCTTTCAATTTCCACTGAGAAATCAGCTGTACTGATGGGTTTTACTCTATAGTTGACTTGTATTTTTTTTCTTCTTGCAGCTTTCAATACACATTCTTTGTTCCATATATTTAGTATTTTAACTATGATATGCAGTTGTGATTTTCTTGTCTGATATTACCAATTCATTCTTCTTTGTGCTTCTTATGTTCATATGCATATGTCTTTCCTTAGCTTGGGAAATTTTCTTCTATGAGCCTGCAGAAGATCTGGTCTATTCCATTGACCTGGAATTCTCCCTTATTCATTCCTATAACTCAAAAGTTTGATCTTTTTATGGTGTCCCACAGTTCTTGTATGTTACTTTCCTGATTTTTAATTTTTCATATTATTTGCTTATTTTGTCTGAATCTTCCATTATCTTTAAATGCTCATATTCTATTTCCTGTCTGATAATTCTGCCTGTAAGGTTTTCATTTGAGTTTTCTAGTTGAGTTATTGAGTTTTTCAATTTCATGTTTGTGTCAGCCAGCGTTCTCTTCAAAGTTTCTATTTCATTATTGAATTATGTTTTCAAATCTTGAATTTCCTTGTCATTTCATCAACCTTACTTTTGTGTGTCCTTGGATATCTCTCATCTATTTATTATCTTTAAGTTCTTTCTCTTTAGATTCATTGGGCTATTTCTTTGTGTCTTCTGTAAATGAATTGAATTACTTGATGAAGTTTCAATTTGTTTTTAATTCAGTGTCCTGTACTTCATTAAGGTAATTGCCGTTGGCGGCATTTTTGAATGACGGATAGATTTTCAGGGGAGATGAGACACTGCCTTTTTCTTTCATGCTGCTTTTATTTTCATGATGAGATCAGGACAGAGAAGGATGTGCAGGTTCCAGTTGGATGGAGAGGGCGGGTACGGTACAAGAAGAATCTGTATGTCCGGGGCAGGCAGGGCTGGTCCTAGCAGAAGCCTAGAGGTTTCTTGTGGGAAGGCAGGGTGGCCAGACTAGGTGGACGATTGGTTGTGAGTCCTGAGCTAAATCTCAGGTTTTGAGGAAGCTAGGTGGAAGGGAGGATCAAGTAGGCTTACACCACTAGACACTGGAGAAGGGTTAGTAGCGACAGCTTAAGTTATGAATTTCTAGTAAATAACAGTCACCTTCCAGAGGCTTTATAGACTTGTTCTAGAAGCTTTAGTGACTTCTGCCTCTTTTTGGAATTATTTCCCTTATTTACAAAAACACTGCAAAAAGTTGGGAGACCATCTATGATTCATTTCCTGACATTTAATTATTGTTCACTGAGTCCCCTGCAAAAGGGGATTTTAGTAAGGTTTTCTGATGATTCACTTACTTCATTGGTAATAACAGAGTACCTTAGTGAATGAATCAAAATGGAATATATACTTGGCAATGAGAGTAATGAAATGACAAAAACAAAATATTTGTTGCCACAAGCTATTGATCACCTGTTCCAGTCAAGGTCAAGGACAGAACAGAGTTGCTGTAGCTTGTTGTTTAATTTTAGTTTTAGTTTTCTGTCTTTTGTGTCCCACCCCTTTAGTTATTATACTTTTAGCAGAATTTTTACCTTATCATATTAAAAAAAATCTCTGATACAGTTTAATAGCTGAGAGGTTTTGCCAGTTTAAAAACAACCTCACCAAACAAATTTCAGATCAAATTTCTCTCTCATGATGTTTTTCATAATGTTAAAAATACTTTTCATTGTATAAAAATATGTCACAATCATTATACAATGTATGTGTCTTAAACTTCTGTTTTCACAACCCCCAAAAATTCTTGTGAATTTCAGAGAGCCAAATTAAAGGATTCATCTTAAACA